>JAJIBD010023314.1:0-62500 GCA_021461705.1 Cryptotis parvus | reverse complement strand
ATGAATGCTCAGAGGGCCATAGATGGTGCCAGAGATCCAACTGTGATCAGAAGCATGCAAGGCAAGCTCCTTGTTCTCTGTACTATGTCTTTGGCCCTCTTGTAGTGTGTTTATAACCAACTATGTTATATGGGTAAGTGCCCTATTTTTCAGAATTACTGGTTCATCTGTAAAGTGAATTTGGTGGCAAAGTGGAAATGATTAGAGCTGAAATCAATAAAAATGAAATTGCTTTGGCAAAAATAGTTCTTCCATCATTTTCCTTTCTTTGAATTATCTCTGTGGGAAACTCTCCAGATAGGCTAGCTTTGGACTATTGTGGACAAGCATCTTTTCCCTGAGGTGTCTCCAGAAGACATTACCGGATGGTTTACAGTGAGATCAAGAATGTGTTAGTAGCATATTAAAAGTGTTTTCCAAGACTTTGTGTTGGACGTAGGTAGTGTTGTGTATATGTCACTCCCTGATGGATTAGCTCTGAGAAGCATTCAAAAACATTATGGATAGAGTGTCAGAGCGCACAACACAGACTGGCAAGCACTGTTCTGCATGAGCAAGCCAGTACAGCTTAAATCGGAAAATGAGGCTCATTCAGATCATATTTGCATTTACAACAGGGAGGATAGGAAATAAGGAAAGGTTAAAAATTGCATTAGGGTTGAGGGAGTGATAGAAAGCCAGCAAAGAAGTGAACTCATTTGGAGCTAACTCACACTTGTGTCTTCTCCTATGGGAACAGTGACGTGCCTATGAGAGCCCTGCATTATATTAGGCTCTCTGGGTAAAACAATGCTTGTGATCTGGTTCTCAGCCGTCTCCTCTCTTGTTTGAAATATTCCAGCTCTCATGACAGCTAAAAAAGATGAGGAATCTCTGCTAATGACATTTGAGGCATGGAATATGGGGAAGGGTATTTCTTCCTTTATTCATACTGATTTTTTTTTGATGCGTAAAATGTTCATCCAAAATTCCTGGTTACTTTTAGAATGCTATCTGAAAATCTTTTTAAACAATTAATTTTGCTTTTTCCTTTAGTACATTGTTGTTTTACAATTATAATGCTGTTATACCTTGCCCATCACCAGAGTGCCAGGATCCCTCCAGCATTATCCATAGATCCCCTCCTGGCCCAGTACCCTCAGCAGTCCTATCCCAGTACCCTCTGCTCATATTTTTCTTGAGCATATCTCAGGGCTGTTTCCAATGGCATTATTTAATACCTTGATTTGTTTTATAATACTCCTCATATGGGTGAGATATTATAGGTATGGGGTTCCTCTGACTTCTTGCAAGGCTCTATTGGGATGGCTGGCCAGGGCTAGAACTCGCCTTCCCTCCCTGGCACCTCATTATCAGCTAAGCACAGGGAGAGCCAGTAGCAGCTCTGCCCCATGTGTCTGAGTCCTATAATGAGATATTATAGACCTCATTCCCATGACCTGAACAAATGGCTCTTCGTGTTCCTAGAGTGAGCAGATGCCCTTGGACTACACTAACATGTGGCAGGACGTATGTAGATGTTACTGGTGCCAGCTCGAACAAATCAATGAACAACGGGAAGACAGTGATACAAATGAAGTGATGGATGAGATAATCTGGTGTTTGTCTTTTTCTTTCTGACTCACTTCACCCAGCATGACTTTGAGGAGGGGAATGTTTGAAGTGAGCCTGACAAGTCAATTCATTGATGCTCTCCAGATCTCCACAGTATACTCACTAAAAGATGCTCACTTTCTTCTTGTCCCTCCCTGATGAGCGGCAGACTTTCACCACCAGAACATATCCTTTTCCTTTGCTGAAAATTCTCCACAGGAAGACTCATCTGCCCCATTTTTACCCCACCTTGACCAGAGAAAAGAGTGTCATTGAAGGAGATCTTCATGCAAAGACCTGCATGAGAGTACCTGATTAATGAAGGCATTCCAAAATGCCTTGATTGAAATCGATTTTCATTTTTCTCTAATTTGAGGCTCAGCAATATTTCAAACTCTATGTCAGGCAGAGACAGAAACATTGTTGAGAGCACAAGATTTTTGTTAAAATAGAGCTCTGGAGTCCTATAATTCTAATCCCATAAGCCAGTTAAGATGAATGTAAACTGAGCCAAACTGAGGTATCCAAAACAGACAGGATGGATAGAGCACAGGCTGGGACTGGTAGAATCAATTCTTGATGGTAGGGATGGTGAGAAAACCTTGTCTTAGGATGAGCCTGAGGATTGTTAAGAAATAAGGAAGAACCTATTCAGTGATGTTACTGGATGGTTGGAAAAACATTGTGGCAATGACTACCAATGGGCTTTCCACTGTCCTTTCTCACCCCCACTTCCCTTATCCTCCTCCTCCTCCTCTGTCTTTCCTCCTCCTCCTCCAAACCTCTTCCTCGTTTTTCCATTGTCCCCCTATCTCAATCAGCTACCCTTTTCCTTCTTCCTTCCCCACCCAGCCTTTTCTAATTCAGGGTTTCTGCCTCATTCCACTCATAGAAGCAATGCCTTACGTTCTGATGATGCTTTTGCAGTTTGTTAAGTCAGTTGGAATACCTGATCTCATCAACCTCACAACCGCACATGTAGGCAGGTACTGTCCCCATTCTGCAGGTGATGAGAATGAAGTCACTATCATAAAGCCACATGACCATAGAGATAGGATGGCAGTCCAGGTTTTTTTTTCTCCAAACATCATTTCATCACTCCTACTTTTCAGATTAGGACCCTCTTATGCCAGTTTGCTGATTTGATTTGAATTTGCCATTAACATAGGGAATTTAATAATAAGAATCTTATTTATAGGAAAATGTTGACTTTTCATGGAGAAATGTTTAGAAAAAAGGTAAGAGAATAATTTATGTCCATTAAAGTTGCCTCCATTTTAGGAAAGTCCTGTCCTAAGTTATTGGAAAATTTTCATGGTCAAATCCATGGTATTTGCCCAAACCACATTCTTATTAATCGCTGGTATTCTGGGGCCAGTTTGCTGACTCATTTGTTAATTTTCTAGTACTTGGTGGAGCTACTAACTGAATGCAGTCATTGAAACTATGTAAGTTTATAATCAATTATTGATTATTAAATTATTGACTACAAGATTGGAGGCATTTAAATATCATCTGTTCTTAATAACTTTATTGTTACTATAAAAAGTAATATTCCTTTTTTCACATTCCACTTTGTAGTTTTATTATCCAGTTGTGCTTGAGGGATTCCCTGAAGCTCTGGGGATTGAACTCAGAGCTTTGAAAACACAGGTACATATGTTCTACCACTTGAATTATCTCCCTAGTCCCTTTAGTCATTATTCTTGTGAAGTATTTCCATTTGCTAAGTATGAATGGGGAAACTACTATATAAAGATGTATTATTGCTCATCTTCCCACTCTAGATTCTGTGACATCACACTGACAGCTTAAAATATACTGTGCTGTCTGTGTGTGGGAAGGATATTTACAAAATAGAAATTAACAAAGAATAAAGAGCTATGTTATTTTCCTCCCTCACAGAATCAGTTAGTAAATATTGTCAGCTTATCATTGACTAATATAAATAAGGACTTGTGGTCATTAAGTCTCTAGAATCTTGTATGTCCAGAGTGGTCTTCATTCTGGTCAGCATAAACTTGTGCAGAATGGAGAGGGACATTTTGAGAAGAAGAGTGGAGATGTGTTAGGAGAACCTTTGCTCACTATTTGTCTTGCTTTCTTTTACTTGAATGATCCTGACACCAGCACAGAGTTATTACATTTAGCATCTGCAAAGGGTCAGGTGTTGTATTAGATGTTTGAAATGCCCTGTTGTATTCAATTCTTAAGGAAGTCACATGAAATAAGCATTATTACCCATCTTCCATACATGGAAACCAAAGTTCTAGGAAATGAAAAGTCTTACCCATATTAACTCACACATAAAGTGATAGGACCAGGCTTAACACCAGGGCTATCTGATCCAAAAAAAGCATTTTTTTGGAGAACAGCTGAAAGAGAGATTATTGGAACTTTCTGGCCCTCTCTGTGCTTCAGGTCTTACATCAGAAGCTCTTCCCTTGCTGAAGATCAATGCCATGGGATCATTAATGCAGTTGATTTTTTACAAAGAAGTCTTGTTAAAGTTAATTACTAATTCCATAGAGAAGCCCTGTTTAAGGGAACTTCATTTGTTCTTGGAGTGTATATTTTGTGCAGGCACTATTTTAGGTGGCTAGAACCTAGAGGTATAGAAGAAAGATAAGATTTCCTTTTTAACACTGTATGACCAAGACCCAAATATGAACATCTTTGTAATTGTATATTTCATGGTGGTATAATAAAATACTTATAAAAATCACCTTTTTTGAGGAACGTATGGTCTAGAAAAGACTTGAAGTTAGTCTAGTGACACAGATCTGGCATCTCTCCAATCCAGCCCCATGGCACACTCTGAGGTTATGGTGTTTGGAAACCAGGGTGACAATCATGTATAGTCCTACTGTCACTAATCTTTCCCCAGGCCTGGCATTTCCAACTTTGGAGTTAGAAAAAAAGTCCCATTTTCTCCCCTCTTCACAATGAAGTTGGTCAAAAAATGATCAAGTTTGCTATTGCTACAGAGAAGGAAAATGACCTTGGACATTGTCCAAGGGCAAGGGACTGGGAGAGAAGAGAATTCATATACAGGATTTCCTCAAATTGTGGTTTCCTGTTGGGTTTGTGGTTTAAATCTCCATTTTTGGCAGCCATCTGTGCCATGGGAGAGTCATTTATATGGGTGGGCCCTGTCCATACCCCATGGACAGATTTAATGTTAGAAAGGTTCTGATTTCTTGCTATATTACCCTTCTTTTGGGGAGAGGAAGCAAAGTTAGCAGTTGGGGAAATTTTTATTTTCCTTAATTCAAGGGTAAGATCAATCACCCTAAAATGCTTTTCTGTAGTCATTCTCAGGTTGCATAATCAGAATATTTCCAGAAGTCTATTTTTAGCTAGGAAACAGACAATGGAATTCTTTTGGCAGGTAGAAGGAACACAGTCATTTGGTCTTTGTAATGTTGATTTCCTTAGGTTAGCTGGAGTTATTCCTCCATTTGGGACAGTAGGAGAAGCATCCAGAAAATCCCAGAAGCCTTTGGAGGAAAGTACCCTGGGAAACTAGATGGCCAAAAATGTTTGATCACAATCTTCTTCAATTTGTGTTTTTTAGGTATCTAAAGATTTGGGCTTTCATGGTTGCCCTTTCTTCCCCTCTTCTGTAAAGGGAGGTGAGTGTTGAGGCCCTTGAAAGCATGCCTTAAAGATGGCATTCATTCCAAAGGGATGATGAGACTGGCACATTGGCATAGGAAATGGCAAGTTGGGAGTCCAGAAACAAGACAGGAAAGCACCCGGAAGAGTGGGTGAGGAGTTAGTATGGAGATTCCCAGTCTGGCTGGGAGGGACTCCAGGTGCAGGTGTAGCCTCAGCCAAACTGGTCTTCCTCCTCAGCCTACCTTTTATGCTTTCCATCACAGACAGAGCTCCCTGGGAGAACCCAGAGCCACGACAGAGTCTGGCAAGTACCTGGGGTATATACGATATGCCAAAGCCAGTAACAATAATGGCCCAGATTCCCAATGAATGGAGATGTTACTGGCACCCGCTTGAGCAAATAGATGAACAATGGGAAGACAAGTGATACAAGTGAAGTGATCAGAGACAAGGTTAGATCCTCCTTGGAAGTGCCCTCAAGGAAGAAATCCAGGCAAATAAGGCTTTTCCCTCTGGGAAGAATTACATGCAGGAAGAACCAATGTTTCTGTTCTCTTACTGTTTTTTTGTTCTTTACTGTACTGATCCTTCTTCAAAATCCTTGCCCACAACTGACTCCCAAATCTTTCCCATCCAGGCAGATTTAGTATTCTACAATTCTGTTGCCCAACAAAATGGTATGTTTTGAAAAATATTTTCTACTAATAATTTATTTCCCTTCTTCACATGAATAAAAAAAATCTAGGAAGGTGTGAGCCTTCAATCACCTTTTATTATACTACAAAAAGGCATTGTCCTCATTTTCAGAAAAGGAAACTGAGGTAAGAACCCAAATTAAACCGAAAGAAGTAGCTACCTGTAAGTTTACTTATCTGTCTGTCTGATACATGACATTATTGTTTTCCTAACATTTTATTTATTTATTTACTTATACCACCATGAGATATACAACTACAAAGATGTTCATAATTGAGTCTCAGTGATAGTGTTCTAGCAACCATCCCTCCACCAGTGCCCCATTCCCACCACCAATGTCCCCACATTCCCTTCCACCCCCAGCCTGCCTCTATAGCAGGCACTTTTTCTTTTCCTCTCTTTCTCTCTGTCTCTGTCTTTGTCTCTGTATGTATCACTCTCTCTCTTCTTTTACACTTTGTGGCTTGCCCTACAGACATTTAGGGTTTATCATGTAAGTCTCATGACATTATTGTTGAATGCGGTAAACTTCGTCTGCAGCAGAGGCACAGATACATTGTCCACTTAGCATATTATTGGTCTTTGCTATTTGACCATGGAAGATATAGTTTGCATAAGAAAGGCAGATATAGTTAAACTACCTTATAATAATGCCTTTATATAAGTAATAAAAATCTCATTGTTTGGAAATTTAATTTTCAGATGCAAAGACGGTATATTGACAAGTTGACGACCTTCTCATTCCAGTTCCCATATTTCACTTTTCCTTTCCAGATGTACAAAACATATTTTTCATATTTAAATCTATTTGTTTTTGTTTTGTGGCTTCTACTTTAAAATTAACCTACACAATTAATTTAATTTTTTAACTAAATTAAAAAAACTGTTACACAGTTATTGATAGTTGAGTCTGAGGTAGACAATATTCCAAAACCAATCCCATCACCAGCAGCCACTTCCCTCCGCCAGTGTTCCCAAGCTCCCTTCTGCTTCCCCACCCCCACCTGCCACCCGGACAGACATTTTTAAAGTTCAGTGATTGTCACTTAGGTCTCATTTTCAGTGTTGTTGAGTCTGTGCTTGGAATATAGCCATATGCATGTGTACCAAAAATACAAATTTACATCATTCTCTGTCATCACCAGATACACAGTTACAAATAGAAAAAAATTAATCACAGTGATTTACAACACTTTTGGTTGAGTTTTATGGATGTTACACTCTAACACCACACCCTGCACCAGATGGCCTATTTCTCTTCCTTGGCTCCAGTTTCCTGTCATCCTACTCTACCCCGCTCCCAGCTCTGTTCTATAGACTAGTTTTCAAGTTCTGTTGCCTTTGAGCATTAGTTACTGCCTATTGTATCTCTTTATAGCCTACATATGAGAGAGATAATTCTGTATCTCTGCCTTCCCTTCTGGTTAGCTTCACTCAGCAAAACTCACTTACCAGTTCCACCTACTTGTCAGGAAACTGCATGGTTTTGCCTTTTCTTACAGCAAACTGCATTCCATTAGTACCATGCTTCAAAGTATATATAACAACAAGATGTTATGAATATTCATTGCTTGTTTCCTTACTGCTTTTGTTGTTTTTAAGATCTAATTTTTTTTAATCCCACAAATTTAATTTTGGCGTGTGGCATGAAATAAAGTTCTATTTTTTCCCTGAATAGTTAGCCAACATTTGAATTTTAAATTTGGAAGGTTGATAGAGTATATTTTATGTGTGACTTGCAGCATCCAGGAGAATTAATACAGCAATCAAAAGAGAAAATATGCCTCCTGTGGATAGAATGCTGAGTGTGTCACGAGATTGCTTCTGTAAGAGAAAGCAAACACACTTAGGATTTCACTAGTGAATCCACAAATTTTAATGAAACGGTTTTGAATCAACTTATACCATGAGAGGAAAACCCAAAGGGCCTCTCCCAGTTAATGCTGCTCATTGGACATCTGCCTCCAAGTCCTGCGGCAACACTCAGGAAGAATGCAACAAGGGATTATCTATTCTTATCAGATTTGAGGACTTTCTTAATTTTCCTAAGTAGATATCTTTCTTCTTTATGCATTAGTATCTTTGGGGCCTTTGGTGAGTAGCTCATCTTGGAACCAAAAGGATCCTGCTATATTATATGGCTTAGTCAGTGCCAGATGGAAATGAACAACCATTTTGGAGGAAAGTGGTAAGTTTACATGGAGGCTATTTGGGAGAAGTCTAAAACTTGCTCTGGTTTCTATTTTCCCTGTTAGTCTGGAGGAATACAAACATACCCAAACCCATACACTTTCTCCAACATCCTTCATAACTTGAAGTTATGATCCTTCCCATTGTCATCTCATGGCGACCCTTATCGGTCATTTGGTCATTTGTATGTACACTCATTCATATATTCAGCAAATATTTTGAAGTAGATACTAGCATCAGATCAAATGGTATTAAAGTTCTTTAAGAATCAAAGATTCCTAATAAAAGTGTCTTAAAGAATAAGACTTAAAAAACATATGTAGTATGCTGTCACAAGATTGGGAGATTCCTATAGGTTCAGGAGTCAGAACCATACATAGTACAGGAAGTAGGTGTTTGTTTTGAATGTGGCTAACCAGATTCTATCTCTGCCACTCCTGTGGTCCCCTGAGCCCTGGCAAGAGTGATCTCTGCGACAGAGCCAGAAGGAAGCAGTGAATACTGTTGGGAGTATTTCCCAAATAAACAAAGCAAACCAAATAGGTTAATTTGACTGTTGATTGACATAAAAGTCAAGATTCTTCCTGCATTTATTTTATGCTATTCACAACTTGTGAGCTGGGTGCTCTCACTTTTAAATATAGCTGTGCCAGCTCCAACATTATCCTCATGCATGTAGGGGCAATAAAAAAAAGTTGGTACAGAAGTATTTTGGATTTACTTTTTAAAAACATCGCTAAGAAAATGTCCCTAAAACAGGTTTGTGTTTTTCACCTTTTTTAAAAAATATGTATCTGATGAGTATCATTGACTGTGAAATGTAACCTATATCTCTTCTCAATTCTTTACCTAGATAAAAAATGGAATCACCAATTTGACTCAGATGAGTCAAGAAGGTTTATCCTATTGGGTGGGATTGGACTGAGACGGACCTATGTTTCTATTGCCAAAGAAGGAATCTGTTAGGTAGACACCTTTGACATTTGCCTCAGTAATATTTACATGCTTTGCTAATCTTAAAGGCAAAAAATTGTATCTTGCAGTTTTGTTTATGTCTACTTTATTCAGCTAAATATTTCCTCCCATATTTATTCTATATTTCCTCCCATATTTTTCCATCTTTCTGTACTAGTGGCATATTGAACTTCACAATTTATTTTTACTGTTGTATATTAATTTGTTCTTATTAATTTGCTTTTGCATGTGATGACTGAATTATTATTTCCTTTCCGATTACTTTACTCTGAGGTAATCCCAAATTCTTTCTCTCCTTCAATCAAAATGCCTTCCAAATTACTCTGTTGGAGACATCTCAAAAATGATTTATTTTATAATATATATTATTATATATATATTTTATATACATATATATGTGGTTAGACAGTCATTTTAGTCCTTCGTTTTGGCAGCCTAGGATGGCCTTGAAATTTTATCAGGCACTTCTTGTTCACCTTTCTTACTGCTGCCGTATTAAGGGCTCTTTCGGGTCAGGAAAATAAACATTTCTGTTACTGGTTTTGGCATATCGAACACGTATCGGACAGCTTGCCAGGCTCTGCCTTGTGGGAGCTATACTCTCATTACTTTGTGGGGCTCTCTCAGAGGGGTGGGTAGAATATTCACCATAATTTGGAAGTAAATTGCATCGGTCATGCAGCGGCCGCGCAATGGGGGAAAGCTGGTTTCTGCTCTGCCGGGTGTATCTGTGTCTTAGGCTCAAGCATTCCTGGGCTTGAAATACTGTCCTCTGAAGGGCTGGTCTCTGCAGGGTGGGTCCTTGTAGGTTGGGTTTCTGACAAGCCGGGCTGGAGACTGGATTAATCTGCTGGGTGGAGATCTTACGAGCTGTGGAGTGTGGATTGTGAAGATTGCTGCCAGCAAGGTGTGGGGGTTTCTCTGGGCTCTTCCGATGCTCCATCGGGATGGTGGACTTGGGTTGGCAGTCGCTCTTGTGGTCCATGGAATGCAGGGGGTTCAACGGGGAAAGCTGGTTTCTGCTCTGCCGGGTGTATCTGTGTCTTAGGCTCAAGCTCTTAAACTTTAGTCGATGTAATTTTTTTATCTTTGCTTTTTTTTTGGGTCACACCTGGCTATGCTCAGGAACTACTCCTCGTGGTGCTCGGGAATCATATGGGATGCCAAGGATAAAACCCGGGTCGGCTGTGTGCAAGCCAAACGCCCGGTACCCATTGCGCTATCGCTCCAACCCCTGGTCAGCGTAAATTTCTACAATGGCAAACATGGGCTCAATAATTCTCAGTAATTTCTAGTGGGGGAAAGGTAGAAATTTCCTGACAGCACAGGCTGTCGCCATGCCGCAGAGGGCTGGCTGCTCTCCTCCCGCCGCCAGTCCCCGGCACAGCTGAGACGACACAGTTTGGCTCCGACTCAGCAGGCCCAGGCTGCTGCCAAATTTCGTCGTTGGCAGGCCCCGGAAAAGAGCATTTGGGGTCTAACACTTTCTCTGGGCTGGGGCAGCCAATTTCAGCACTGCAGGTCAAGTTTCTGTGGAGAAGCCTGACACCACTCTTGCAATGCTCCCAAGGGGAGCCACGTAGGGAAACTACAAGACAGAGAGGCCTAAGAGAGGCGGGAGGAGACCCAGGGAAGTGGAGGCAAAAACACCTTTGATGGTCAGGAGGGGAGGTCGTAGGGCGCAGGAGACACCCGTCGGGGATTGGAATTATCCTGGGTTCTCCACCCTCCCGGAAAAGGACAAACCCTGCCTTCAATGCACGACGCTGGCATCGGAAGCATATATTGAGGATCTGATGGTGCAAGTACAAAAGATCAAGTGCGACATCATTGGTCTGAGACGAGGAGGTGTCAGTTGCATCATGCTGTATTTGACACCAGAGAAGAATTGCTCCTTGGAACATGCAACAAAAGAGGCATCGGTGGCGTTGGTGTCCTTGTAAACATGAACATGGCCGTCAACATTGATTCATTTGAATGCCTAACAAACCGGATAGGACAATTACACTTGAAGAGATGTGGCCCACTGCCAGCAATTTCTATCTTCGTTGTCTACGCACCAACATCCACATACAAAGAAGATGAAATTGAGAAATTCTACATGGAATTGGAGGAGTTCTATAAAAAAAGATCACACCTTCTACAAGATCATAGTTGGTGATTTTAATGCCAAGATAGGACCAAGAAGATCGGCCAAAGAACTCCACATTGGGACCCATGGCCTAGAATGGAACGAACAGGGTGAGAGAATATTTGAGTTCATCATGTCCACCAAGACCATTCATGGGAACTCACAGTTCCAGAAGGCTAAAGCGAAACATTGGACATGGGAATCTCCTGGCGGACAGTTTCACAATGAAATTGACCACATCATCTTCAATCGACAGTTTTGTCTGACGGATGTTGCTGTCGTCCCCAAATTCCAAACATGATCAGATCACCGTCTCCTTCAGTGCAAAATTCTACTTCCCACAACGGGAGAAAAGGCTGCAAAGTTTAAGAAGAGAACTCCCAGAACGACCATCAACTGGGAACTCTTTGGCACCATTGCAGCAACATGGGAAGATACCATCATTGACGACATCGATGAAGAATACAACCAACTGGACTAGAGCTGTTACCGACTGGATCCCAGGTGATGTCAAACGATCACCTGGCTGCCCACCTACAAGATGGTCAGAGTTCCTTGTCAAGACCCTGAAGGAACGGTTTGAGGCTCTTCATATTCCTGAATCAACCAGATTCCATTGGGCTACATTGGCACGTGATAGGGTCCAATGGAAATGTTACTGGCGCCCACTTGAGCAAATTGATGAATAATGGGATTCAAGTGATCAAGTGATATATGTGTTTAGAGAAATATCTCATCTGTCTTGCCACATGTAATGTGCATTGGTTTCTCACCATTCTTTCCATCCATCCTGTATTGCACCAGGGATAGAACACCAAGATGTGAATGACACAGCATTGTTGCTAAGGCTGGTTTGGTATAGACTTTTTAGCCTAGCAGGTAATACTTGCTTCATTCAAATAAAACAGTCCTTTTGGCTGTTGGCTTTTGATCTCATTATATTAATCTACCTTGCAGAAGCCTTACTATTAGTTCTGTTCCCCTTTCTCCCATATTCTCTTGGTGAAATATACTTGTTTAATAATCAACTCAAAATTACCAGCTTGGCCAAGTCCCCTATATTCCTCAATTCAGATTGACCTTCTCCTTTTTATTCCATAGGCAATTTTACCCTCTGCATTTGAGTATTGAGCACATCTGTCTGGTCTGTTAATGTTACAGTTTCAGTCTTAGCAATTTCTCCACTAGCTCCTGAAAGGAGGATTCTGATCCTTGTCTCCAAATAAGGTTCTCATGGAGTAATGTTCAGCGAGTGCTTATTGATTTTGTCAATGCTCAGTAAATGCTTGGCATAAACAATTCTTTGCATACAGTTAACCCAGGGCCAATTGAAATTTAATTGCCATTTAGCGCTTGCTAGAGTAAGGCAGATTATGATAACATAAACAGATACTTTGGGGAAAGAAGGTATTCTCCAAAGTATATTTGTAGTATGGATTGCCAACAATGTTTTTTTTTGTTAGTAGACAAAATTATTATACGCTGTCTCAGTGATTTGCAAATAAATCTTTTGTCATGCTAAGTTATAGGGCATGAGTTTTGTTATGGAAACTTGTCTTTCTAGTTCATTTGCTTTTATTCTATTCCCTCCCCATTTTATTGTTGTTGTGATGACTGGAGGTTTTACATATTTGCTTGTGTTATTTGCATGTTGATTATCTCTTTCATGTCTGGTTTACTGGGAACAAAATGGATCTTGTCTTTAATATAATTTTAAATTTGCAAACTTATAGAGATAGCCCCCAATTTTTTCCACCTGTCCTTCTTTTTGTCCTTCTGCACCTTAAAACTTAAGGCTGTTGAAAAAGTAATTCATATTGACTGGGTTTGAATTTATTTCTTATATTCTTGGTGGTGAGAGGAGAAAGACAGAGAGGGAGAGAGAGAGAGAGGGAGGGAGGGAGAGGTTAATGTCCATTCTGTCCATTCTACGTGAAAGTAGTTCAGAAAATCAACTGTCGAAATTCAAATTCAGGTTTCTCTCCAATTACTAGCTAATGTGACTTGAGCACATTGCCTAAACTCTTTTCATTTTCCATATATCCAAGATGGAAATGATCACTATCACTTCATCGCTTGACATCCCGTTATTCATCGATTTGCTCAAGTGGACACCAGTAACATTTCCATTGGTCCCTGTCATGTGCCAGTGTAGTCCAATGGCATCTGCTTGTTCCAGGAATACAAAGAGCCTCAAACCATTAGTTCAGGGTCTTGATGAAGAAGTCTGACCATCTTGTAGGTGAGCAGCTATGTGATCTTTGACATCCCATGGAATCCAGTCTGTAATGGCTCTACTCTAGCAATTGTCTCTAAGTCACATTACATGTCCTACTCATCTGATTTTTTGAAGCCTTGGCAAACAAGATAACATCCCTGATTCTCAATTGTTGATGGAGGTCGGAACTCCAGATTTCTTCTCTCACATGAGTGAGGCATGATATTCCAAATCATAGCTCTTTCGATTCCTCTTTGGGAGACACAAAAAGCATTCTCATCCTGCTTTCATAGGGCCCAAGTGTCTGAGGCATGTGTTAATACAGGGAGAATGGTGGAGTCGAAGAAATGTGCCCAGAGCCGGAGGTTCTTTGTCCTTTTAGCTATTTCTTCGATGCTCTTGAAGATGTTCCATGCCACTCTTTTCCTCCTGCACAGCTCAGGTTTTAAGTCATTCATCATGTTGACTTCTCGACCTAGTTACACATAATTGCTGCATTCAGAAATGCTTGTTCTGTTGAGAGTGAATGAGTATCAGGAACTAGTTCATTTTTCATGAACATTGTTTTGTTGAGATTCAGCTGTAGACCTACCTTTCCACATTCATGGTCGAAGTCAGTCAGCATTTGTGCCACTTGGCTAATATTTGGTGTTATTCGAACGATGCCAACAGTAAAGCGGATGCGGTCTAGTTGCCGACCGTCTATCTCCCATTCTAATTGTTGCTTTTAAATTCTCTCTTTATAAAGAGAAATTCTCTAATCTGGTTGTTGTGTGGATATGGTTGATTGTGCTAAATCCTTTTGGAACCCAGCTTGCTCGCATGGTTGTCCTCCATCTAATGTTCTGCCAATCCTGTTCCAGATGACTCAATGAACAGCTTGTAGATGACAGACAACAAACAATTTAGGCAATAGTTGCCAATGTCATGGATGTCTCCCTTCTTGAACAGTAGAACTGTCCTGCTGGATTTCCATTGGGAGGGAACTTCGCACTTGGACAGGTAGCATGTGAATAGCCGAGACAGTGTATTGATGAGTACTGATGGCGGATTCTTCAGGTGTTTGGGTCTGACTTTGTCTGGGCCAGGTGCTGTTCACTTCTTTACCGATGAAATGGCATGTCAAATATTAGAAGGGAGAATGTTAGGAACGGCATATCCATCTTGTGGAATTTGGTATACGGGCAGGTGGACATGGCTATCCAAGAGATCCAAGTAGAAGTTATGGTTGATCTTCTCCATTGCCTTTCTGGAATATGTGATAGATCCATCAGGACATCAGAGGGCAGTCATCTTATAGTTGGTGAAGGACAGGTAGGTGTTGTGAGTGCTTTTCTCAGCTTCTGCTGCATCGGTCAGTATTTCTGCTCTTCTCTCTTTGAGGTTTTCCTTTATCACTTCTCTGCACTGCTTTGCAAGCTTGGACATTAGCTTTTGGTTGCCTGAGGCTCGCACCTTGCCACATTGGTGAATGAGCTTGAGAGTTTTTGAAGACAGGTGTCCTTTTGTGGTTTTCTCTCTCTCAGTGCTCCTTGCACAATCATGGAGGTGCTGTACCAATCAGCTGTATTCTTTGTCGATGTCATCAATGATGGCATCTTCCCATGTTGTCGCAATGGTGCCAAAGAGCTCCCAGCTGGTGGTCATTCTGGGCGTTTTCTTCTTAAACTTTCAGCCCTTTCTCCCCATTCTGTGAAGTAGAATTTTTCATGAAGGAGATAGTGGTCCAATCCTGTTTGGAATTTTGGGACAACAGTGACATCGGTCAGGCAAAACTGTCGATTGAAAATGATGTGGTCAATTTCATTGTGGAATTGTCTACCAGGAGATTACCATTTCAGGGTCTCATCCCCCTGACCCTGAAAGATCCCTAAATATGGTAGCGCTAAGAAGGACCAGCAAGGAGAGGCTGATAAAATCTCAGGGCCAAACTAGGCTGTGAAAATGATGAAGGACTAAAATGACTGTCTGTACTTTCAATGCATGTATGCTGGCATCGGAAGCATATATTGAGGACCTGATGGTGCAAGCATGAAAGATCAAGTACCAAATCATTGGTCTGACCAAGATGAGAAGGCATCAATCATATCACTCCGTTTTGACACCAGAGAACTGTTCCTCGGAACATGCGACAAAAAAAGGTGTCGGTGGTGTCAGTGTCCTCGTCAACAGAAACCTGGCCATGAGAATTGGTTCATTTGAGTGCCTAACAAACCAAAGTAGATGATTACACTTGAATATATGTGGCTCACTGCTGGCATTTTCTATCTTCGTTGTCTAGTCACCAACATCCACACACATGGAAGAAGAAATTGAGAAATTCTACATGAAACTATAAGAGTTCTATAAAGAAGACCACACCTTCTACAAGACCATATTCGGTGGTTTTAATGCCAAGATAGGACTGAAAACATCGGTTGAAGAACTCCACATTGGGACCCATGGCCTAGAATGGAATGAACAGGGTGAGAGACTATCTGAGTTTATCATGTCTACCAAGACCATTCATGGTAACTCACAGTTCCAGAAGGCTGAATCTAAAATGATCACTATACAGAACTTTTAGAAGTGTGTCAATGATTAAAAAAATCATTTACATGTAGCATAAAAAAGGAATTCTTAGACCAAAATGTTTGAGAATAACAGATGTAAACAAATGAGGACTGATGGAAGCCACAAATTGTGCGTAATTAGTTTTAGATTAGTTTCTCAATTCATAATTTTAACACTGTGTAAGTGTTCAATTTTTTGTGGCTTGAAGTGTTTATTTATTTATTTAATCATATATTCATGGATATTTATTGAGTGTTTGCTAAGTGCCAGGTGGGGAAACATTAGGGTTACATGGGGAAGGAAGACACCGTTCCCTCCTACTTGATGACATCCATTCATGAAGCTTTATATCCAGCAGTGAGGCATAGGGTCTAATCTAAACACAGATGTCAGCCACCTGTGTGAACATAAAGGAAATCATTGTGCATACACTTAAGATATGGCTGTTATGTTCAGAAAAGGAGAAGATCAGTGTCTGTTGGGATGATAAGGGATTCCTGAGGCTGAAACAACCCAGAAGGATAATCACTGTCTTCCCGTTCATCATTGATTTGCTCGAGCGGGCACCAGTAACATCTCCATATGACCTGTCTCATGCAAGTAGAGCCCAAGGGCACCTGCTTGCTCCAGGAACATAAAGAGCCTCAAACATCAGGTCATGGGAATGAGGTCTATAATTGTTACTGGTATTTGGCATAATAAATACGACACGGGTAGCTTGCTAGGCTCTGCCGTGCAGGTAACATTGGGGGGGTGTGACCCCCTCAAAAAAAAGGCATAAAAAACCCCAAAACCAGAGTGACTAAATTATTCAATAAAGAGAAACATCTCTTGTTTGACAACCAAAAGTACTCCTGGCAACTCATATGCGCCCCCACCCCCACCCCCCAGGAAATTGGGGCTAACCTGAGCACCACGTGGTGTGATGCCAAAGCCGAAGGGGGGCTGGGAGGCCGCAGAGGACAGCGGGCAGGTGCTGGCCTCGCATGTGCAGCCGACCTGGGTTTGGTCTCCGCACACAAGCGGTAACCCAGAAGGATAAGCAGACATAAAAGAGCTGAGCTAGCATGGGAAAAGCCAAGCTGGCTAGGGGACTGATGAGGCAACATCATCACTCATCTTTAGTGACTTGGGAGGGCAAGGCTTGCCTGAATGACAAAGAGACAGATGGAGGAAACTCCTGCTCCTAGACCAAATTTCCCTCTGACACTGATGGCAAGCTCCTTATATTTTCAGCAGATTCCTCTTTTGGGTGTGATTAAAAACCTTAATGCCATCATTCAGTGTTTTCCAAACTTGCCTGATCTGAAGAAGCTTTCCCATATAAAAAGGATGATCTCAGGAAGCACTTGTTAAGGACACAAATTCCAGGAATTCTATACTTAAAGGACTCCAGGACTCAAGCTGTATTGAAATAGGAAGGGGTCTGGACTTTTAAGCCTTTCTCAGGCACACCAAGTGAAATTTCTTATTTTTAACAAAATAATTTAATTTGACCTTTTATGAGTATTTCCACCTCAGAGGCTATACACTGCGAAATTTAAAAATAAAGTACTACTATGTTTTTCTTGCAGTGAGCAAACCACACAATGAGAAATAAGATGAAGTAATTATAATTAGGGCTAAAATATGAGTTTATGATAAATAACTATTCCTTTTTGTTGCTCATTATCTTCAATGGTTCCAGAATAAGCTGAAAAAGCCATATCACATCTGGCTCCACAAATGCATTTATAGTGTTTTATCCAGTTTTAATATGCTGAGAATATAGCATGGTGAGCTACGCTGTATTCTGGGCATCTGAAAACTAGAGGCGAATTCATGGTATGAGTATTGGTAGTAGCAGAGTCGAGAGAGTGAGACAGCTTTCTTTGAAGAAAAAGAGAAGAACATTAATCCCACTGAAGCCAAGTAGTAAAGAATCATCCTGGCTCCTCTCAGAGGAAACTTTTATAAGAGGTTCATTGTTTCTGAGAACTTTCTGAGTGATGTTAAGCAAGTGTTGTTTGATCCCACAGGAGAATACAAATTTTCTGGGGAAATATTTGTATTTTCAGATTTGTGAAATTTTGGATTCCAAGAACTGGGAAATCACAGGATATGTTTGAACTTCCTCACATTACCCAGACTGGGTACCAAGAGACACAAACTGGGTACCAAGAAGATACTGAGCTGCTGCTGGTTTTCTGTGTGTCCTTGGGAAAGTCTCTTGCCCTCTAGGGCTTTAGTTTTCTTTATTTTTCTAAAATTTGTTATTATACTACTGTGTGATATACAGTTTTCTTATCTGTTCAAAGAAAATTGCAATTAACGTGTTGAGGTCTTCCAACTGTAACTTTACAGAATATATGGGACTCAGTCAGGTCACCTTCCTAGACCAAAGGCAGTTACATTTTAAAGAGCTAAAAAAGTTGTGGTGGGATTGGTGTTGGAACATTGTATGTCTGAAGCTCCATTATAAATAGTTCTGTAAATGATGGAACTCCAATACAATTTTTTTAATGAAAGAAGTAAAGTGTTGTTCTGTGTCTAGAAGGATCTATTTTTGTCATCTGCAGATTGAATATGATCTTGACAGGGAGTCAGAAAAAGTCACCATTTAGGAAAGCATGTCTGATCTGTTAAGAAAGGATGAGAGAGGTCAAAATTTCAAACTTTGTTTTGTGAACTTCAAAAACATTTAAGTGGACTCGATAGAAAGTATGGAAGGAATGGTTAATAGGTAGGAAGAAGGTAGAGGAGTCTTTTTTTATTAAATATTTTATTATACCACCATGAGATATACAATTACAATGTTGTTCATGTTTAGTGGTTTCAGTCACATAGTGTTCCAGCACCCACCCTCCACCAGTGCCCATTTCCCACCACCAATGTCTCCAATTCCCTTCCCCTCCCATAGCCTGCCTAAATGACAGGTTCTTTATCTCTTTTCTCTCTCCCTCTCTCTCTTTTCCTTCTCTTACACATTGTGGGTTGCACTACATACACTTAGAGGCCATCATGTGCATTTTTTGCCAGTATTTAATGCTCAGTTCTAGCTTGGTATTAACCCTTTCGACATTTATTCACACATGTTCCCTTCTCTGTCTTACCTAACCTCTGACTCCCACATGTTTGCGGTAATTTCCACTTTTGGTAAAACCTCCTGATCCACATTTCACCTGACACTGGATTTTGGTGTCATAATATGTATATATATATATGTGTATATATGTATATACATATATATGTATATATGTGTGTGTGTGTATATATATATATACATATATATATATGTATATATATATATACTTTCCTGGAACAAGCAGATGCCCTTGGGCTCTATTAGCATGAGACAGGACATATGGAGATGTTACTGGGGCCCGCTCGAGCAATTCCATGATGAACGGGAAGACAGTGATACAGTGATACATATATATATATATATATATATATATATATATATATATATTTATGCCGTGCAAATAAATTCAGTCATTCTATATCTCTCTCTTTCCTTCTGACTAATTTCATTCAACATGATCCTTTCCGTGTCCATCCATTTATAGGCAAATTTCTTAACTTCATTTTTAGAGGAGTCTTTTTGATGATGAGCTAACTCTGGAACTTTGGTGGTGATTGTAGTAAATCTTATACACCTATTTAAATTTTATTTAAATAGGTTGAAATAGATGTGAACATTTAGCGGTGTTAAACTCTTTCCATGAAAGTTATAGCAACGTAGTTAAAAAACAAGTTGTGTTGATTGGTCATTGGCTTCAAATACTGATTGCATCAATTTTGAGAGTACACTGAAGCACGCAGAGCCTGGAAAGTTACCCGTGTTGTGTTTGATATGCCAAAACCCAGTAACAATTATAGACCTCATTCCCATGACCTGAAGGAATAGTTTGAGGCTCTTCATGTTCCTGGAGCGAGAAGATGCCTTTGGGCTACACCAGCATGCAACAGGGACCTATGAAGATGTTACTGGTGCCCAATCGAGCAAATCGATGAACAGCAGGAAGACAAGTGAAGTGATACTGAAGCCTACCATCTTTCTTAATGACCAGCTGTTATGTAGCCTTGACTTGGAATAATTTTTATGTAATGAATCTTTAATTTTTTTTTTTTTTGGGTCACACCCGGCGATGCTCAGGGGTTACTCCTGGCTCTGCACTCAGGAATTACTCTTGGCGGTGCTCGGGGACCATATGGGATGCCGGGATCGAACCCGGCCGGGCACAGGCCGGCCGTGCAAGGCAAACACCCTACTCACTGGGCTATCACTCCAGCCCAGAGACTCTCACACATGGGGCAGAGCTGTTCCTTGCTCTCCCTGTGCACAGCTGTTCATGAGGCAGTCGGGAGGCATGGCGGGTTCTAGCCCTGGCCCACCACCTCGGCAGAGCCTCACAACAAGCCAAGCCATCCCTTCTCACCTCTCGGCGCCGCCATTTTCCACTTTTGACTTCCCTCCTCGTCAGAACTCCACCCAGCAGACCAGCCCATCACAGCCCGGATGACCAACACCCACCCTGCAGCAGCTTTTTCCTCAATCCGCCCAGAACTCCACCCAGCAGACCAGCCCATCACAGCCCAGATCACCGACACCCACCCTGCAGCAGCTTTTTCCTCAATCCAGCCCAGGTATGCTGGTCCAGAGACTCTCAGACATGGGGGCAGAGCTGTTCCTTGCTCTCCCTGTGCACAGCCGCTCATGAGGCAGTCAGGAGGCATGGCGGGTTCTAGCCCTGGCCCACCACCTCGGCAGAGCCTCACAACAAGCCAACCTACCACTCCTCACCTCTCGGGCGCCGCCATTTTCCACTTTTGGACTTCCCTCTCGTCAGAACTCCACCCAGCAGACCAGCCCATCACAGCCCGGCTCACGCGGCCGCTTGCAGTCACGCGGTTCATCAATAAATGCTTTATTTGGAGGTGTTTAAAAGAGTTTGCCTCCTGCTTGGCAAGCCTGGCAAGCTTCTTGTGTTGTATATGATATGCCAAATTCCAGTAACAATTATATTAGGTCATCTCCATGACCTAATATAATGGTTTGAGGCTCTTTATGTTCCTGTAGCAAGCCGATGCCCCCTGGCTCTACTGGCATGAGACAGGACATATGGGGATATTACTGGTGCCCGCTCTAGATTGTGAATGAATCTTTATTTCTAAAACAGAATAGTAATATTCGCCCTATGAAGTTCTTCTAACAAGTAGACAAAACAATGTACTTAGGATGTCAATAAAAAAAAGCTATTATGATCCCAAGAGATAGTATAGAGGGTAGAAAGCTTGCCTTGCACACAGCTGGCCTAGGGGGGGATTCCTGGCAGCCTATATGGTTCATCAAGTCTGCCAGGAGTGATTCCTAGTGGAAAACTATGAACAATCCCCTGAGCAACACTAAGTGTTCCCCCTCAAAAAATTTTGCATTATTATTTTCTCATGTGAGAGACTCACAGACATGGGGCAGAACTGCTACTGGCTCTCCCTGTGCCCAGCCTCTCACGAGGCACCCAGGAGGTACAGCAGGTTCTCGCCCCTGGCCCGCCACCCCATCAGAGCCTTGCAACAAGCCAGATGACCCCCCACTCCATGAGGGCCTCCATTTTCAACATCCGGGCTTCTCTCTCATCAGAACTCCACACAGCAGACCAGCCTATCACAGCCTGGCTCATCGAGATCCACCCTGCTGCAGTCTTTTTTTAAATCTGGCTCAGGTGTGCTGATCCAGAGACTCATAGACATGGGACAGAGATGCTACTGGCTCTTCCTGTGCCCATCTGCTCACGAGGCACTCAGGAGGGATGGTGGGTTCTAGCCCCTGGCCCGCCACCCCAGCAGAGCCTTGCAATAAGTGAGACGACCCCCACTCCATGAGGGGCCTCCATTTTCCACATCTGGACTTCCCTCTCGTCAGAAGTCCACCCAGCAGACCAGCCTATCACAGACTGGCTCACGTGGCAGCAAGCGGTCGCGCAGTTCATCAATAAATGCTGGATTTAGAGATGACTACAAGAGTATGCTACCCACACAGCATAGCCTGGCAAGCTACCCAGATAGTGTTTGATATGCCAAATACCAGTAACAATTTTAGACCTCATTCCCATGACCTGATGGAATGGTTTGAGGCTCTTTATATTTCTGGAGCAAGCAGGGGCCCTTGGGCTCTACTAGCATGAGACCTGACATTTGGAGATGTTACTGGTGCCCGCTCGAGCCAATTGATGACGAACAGGAAGACAGTGATACAGTGATTTTCTCATAATTCCATTGACAATTGGTGTTTTGAATTCCTTGGCTCTCCTACTTTCATTTTTTGTTAATATATCTATATACAATATTTATAATATAACTTTCTATGTTTAATTCTTTTGGCCTGGTCCATTGGAGGTACAGAAAGAAAGGTTTTTTGAGTCAAGTTTTAAAGAACAAGTAGCATGTCTGCATGTAGATTCAAAGAAGAAAAACTGTGACTAGGGGCCAGAGAGATAGCACAGAGGGTAGGGTGTTTGTCTTGCATGCAGCTGACCCGGGTTTGATCCCCAGCATCCCATATGGTCCCCTGAGCACTGCTAGGAGTAATTCCTGAATGCAGAGCCAAGAGTAACCTCTGAGCATCACCGGGTGTGACCGAAAAACAAACAAAAAAATCATATAAAAAGGAAAACTATGGCTAGGAATTCAGAATTCCATGCTTTTAAATGAGACTTAAATCTTTGATATGGAGTCTAAGATTTGGAAAAGAGAGCAGGTTTCTGTATGAGACTTTTTTGTTCTTTTTAAATTTTCATTTTTCTGAGCAAGAACTTTCTATGTAAATCATTGGCATGAATCAAAGGGCACATTGGTTTTCTAAGGACACTTCTTCAGAGCAGCACAAGACTCAAGAACACCCATTCTTCCTCCATCCCCTGCTGTCCCAGCCCCAGACCCCTGGAATGTAGAAGTAGTGGCGAGGTCTATGGTTGCAGCACACTGCCGTGAATCAGGTTTGGGCTTTAGTTCTGGTTCTTCAGCTTCTTATTCTCCCTGGGCCTTTTTTGCTCCATTGTGTCACTTAGAATCTGCACACACACATAAATAAATAAGTTGAAATAAATGTGCCATTCTTTGGTTTTTCTTCCCTTTCTTCTGTGGTGCCAGATAGAACCCAGATCTCATACATGCAAGCTCTGCTTTCTACCAATAAGCCACATCCCCAGAAATGAACACTCAATTCTAAACCTTGGGAGTCCCTCAGGTATTTAGCTAAAACATAAAGGTCTAGACCTCACTCTCAGAGATTTTGGGTTAGACAGGTAAAAACTGAGTTGTGAGTCACTACTCCTGGCATCTTCAGGTAAAGTTCAAGAGGGCTCCTATTCGTACTATGTGACATAACTCACCCACTTATTATAATGTGAGAGAGTGCAGCAAGTTTCTGCTTGCCCAGTACTGTCCAGGATATAGCTCAGAAAGTGTGGATCTTTCTGAATATCTCAGATGGAATCAAGAAGAAGTCTAGTTAGGGGGAAATTGACATACATTCCATTTTAATATTTTATTAATAAAAGTTTCTAAGATCTAGTATTTGATTTTTGGGTTTCCCAAAATAAAACCTGTGGAAAATACCTTGGTAAAAATCTACTAGGAAATGCAGGAAATGGAAAGGGTGTAAGTGAGAAACATGCCATAGAATTGGTCAGTATTGTGGAGAGTTGAGCCCAATTCTCTTGGTGACCTCTGTCAGTTTGTGTAGTTCAGTGGTGCTCAACTGAGATGAATTTTTCTCTATGAGTGACATTTAGCAATACACAGACCTTTTCAGTTGTCACAATGTGGAGATGCCACTGGCATTCAGGAATTCTGTTAAACATCTTCTGATAGATCTAACATCTTTCCTCCCACATCAAAGAATTCTCCAGCCCCATGAAAGAGAGGATGGATGAGAGAGAGGGGGAGGGTAGGTGAGAGGGAAGGGAAGGAGTCGGGTACACTGGTGATGGGTGTGGTGTAGGAATAATGTCCATGATAAAGTATTATTTATAATATTGTGAGTTCCCCAAATAAACGAAATTTAAAAAAATTCTCCAGTCCCCAATATAAATGGCACTAACATTAAGATGCCTTGAAATTATTCCTCCCAGGGCTATTGATTAATCAACTCTCATCCCTCTCTAAGTGTGGAATTGAAAGTAGGAATGGCTTCAACCTACTAGGTGACTCCTGAATTAAGGCTGAGTAGATGGCTAAGGTTTTGGAGAAGTCCTTGAAATCGCCCTGAAAGACAGAGAGAAAATCTGACAACCATAAGTGAGAGTCATATGTATGAAATAGTCTGACATATACTAAAATCAGACCAAGGTCAAAACAGTGTAACCAGTGTGACTTTGCGAGCAGAGGGGCTGGGACTATGGGAAATATGGTACAACTAAACAAATTAGGGACCCTAAAGCTATCATAATTTAATTCTAACCATGGAAATGGCTAAACACTGAGAATCCACTTTATTATAGAGTTGTTGTAGGGTCAAAAACAAAACAAAACAAAACAAAACCATGGTTTCTGCTGCTAGATCTTGTCTCCAGCACCAATTATCTTTGTGGCCCGGGTGTAATTCATTAGCTTCTTCGGCACTCAGTTTCTCACCTAGTAAATGGGGTTAATAACAATTCTCACCTTATAAGGATTGAGTTATGAGTGTAGACAATACTATATAACTAATAATAATTTTCATAAATACATTTGTAAGCAATGTATTTACATATTTAGTAATAAGATGTGTAATAATATATTTAATAAAGTCTGTAACACATACACAGTCTTGGCCCTCAAAATAAAACAGGCAAAAAAATAAAACTCCATCAGGCCAGAGCTATAGCTCAATGAGCTAGAGCATTTGCTTTGCATTCAGGAACCACAGATTTGATTTTATGCACTTTATAATTCCCCGGTCCAGTAATGCCATGACCCTCAATTACTCCAAGAACTGAATTGGATGTAGGCTCTAGGATTTCTTGCTGTTGCCCCACAAATTTAAAAAAAAGGAAAATATCAGACATAAATAGTTTCCATGCAATAGGGCAATCTTCAGCACCAGCCATGGTTGATTATTATTTTGTGTGTATGTTTAAGGCTACCTTCCCAGCATAATGGTTCTTATGACCTAGACTAGTATTGCTAGGGTTAATATAAATTGACCCAGAAAAGACAAATATCTCCCATTGTATACTACATACAGTCCCTTGTGTGTGGTACTTTTGACACATGTCCCAACGTCCCCTGCAGTATGGGTTGTCCTACTAAAACTATTCACACTTACTCCACATTTTGACACATGGAAGCTGAATGATTTATTAGCTGCAAAGTAGATACTGACAGAGTTTTTTCCATTTCCATTTCAAAAGAAAAGAAGCAAAATAATTAGTCAATTCTTTGGAGCATTCTATTCAGTGAAGTCATCTCCCTTAGTTTACAGATTCCGACTTCGTGTTGGTCCCACAGACAGAGACACAAATAAAACAGAACTTTCACCCTGGGACGTCCACACAGCAGCTCCCATTATGAAATTTTTCTAGTTATAAAACAGAAACCCTGCCAGGTGAACTCAGAACATTCTCTATATGAATGTCCTAATAAATTCAAACCTGAACTCCAAACTATACTCCAGGTAACTCTGGATATTTAGCCTATTACAGAGACATAATAGATACAAGGAGGAATAAAATCCTACTCACATAGCTGTGACTACGTGATTCCTTAGAAGCTGGCTCAGGAACTGGAGAGATAGAACAGTGGGAATGTGTTTGTCATGCACGCAACCAACCAGGCTTCTCTCCCTGGCATTTCATAAGTCCCCTGAGCCCAGCCATGCATGATTCTTAAGCACAGGGCCAGGGGTAAAGTCATCAGCACAGCCAGAAGAACAAGCAAGCAAGCAAAAAAAAAAAGCTGACTCATGGTGGGGCTACTGAAGGTTTGCTTTCATTTCAGAATATTGCTTGACTACGGACTCTCTCACCAGCAAAATTCTCTTTGATAGTAATCATGCCGGTAGCCTAACACTATTCTCAGATCAGGAACTTGATTTGAGATGATTTAAGAATACCCTTCTCGGTCACTTTATTTATTAAACCAATGTTTATGTCCCTCTTGTTATATCCAAATGTCCAATAGGACCTGTGTTGTCAGCTGGAGATAAATCTCATGCGAAAGGATGGAAAACAAGCAGACGTTCCAACACCGTTTGTTTTACGTTATTTCATTTTAAATTTAATTTATTTTTAAAATTAAAGCACCATTATTTACAAAGTTTTTAATAGTTGAGATTCAGACACACAGTATTTCAGTATGATCCCGCCACCATGCCTACATCCCTTCACCAGTGTTTCCAGGTTCCTCCCCTATTCCCTACCTTCTTGACAGGCACCTTTCTATGCTCAGTTGTTAAAGTTTGGGTCTCTTTTTCAGTGTTGTTGACTCTGTGGTTTAGATACTTGACTCTACCATTCCATAACTTCACCCTTGTAGCTTAATCCCCTGACTTGGCTCCTGTTGCTTCTCATCTGTCTCTTTCTCCCCCTTCCCTCACTCTTTCCTTCTCCTCCTTATACTCTGGGTGCCAATGTTGATGTGGGCATCTCCCTTAAATTATTGCACTCCCTTATTCAGTTATTCTAAACTCCATGTATAAGTGATATCATCCTGTGTTTATCCTCCTTCTTCTGACTTGCTTCATCTAACATAGTATCTTCCAGTTCTATGTTGTAACAAATTGCATGATTTCATCATTCCTTACAGCAGTGTAGTATTGCATTGTGTATATGTATCACATCTTTATGATCCACTTATCTGTTATTGGACAGTTAGGTTGATTCCAATTCTTAGCTATTGTTACTGAGTGCTGCAATGAATAATGAATAGTCCAGCACCATTTATTGCAGTGGCTTTCTTTGCTCCACTTCATACTCTCAGCCCCTTTGTCAAAGATTAGCTGTTCAGATTCATGAGGATTTGCATCTGGGTTCTTAATTCAGTTCCATTAGTCTTAGGGTATGTTTTTATTCAAGTACTATGCTGTCTTGATTATAATAACTTTATAGTACAATTTAAATTTATGGAAAGACAAGCTTCTCCTCTTCTTTATTTGCCTAGGACTTTCTTAGCTATTTGGGGCTTTTTACTACTCCATAAAAATGTCAACAGCATTTGGCCTTTGCCAAATCCCAGATAAGTGGATCATAGAGATGTGATACATATACACAATGCAATACTACACAGCTGTAAGGAATGATGAAATCATGCTATTTGTTACAACATAGAACTGGAAGATATCATGTTAAATGAAGAAGGAGGGTAATGGCCTATGCCTTTTAAAATGTCAATACATTTTTAAAAAATAAAAAATGAGGGTGGGAGGAAAAAAATTAAAAAATGATATTATTTTGGTTTTGGACCACACTTAGCAGTGTTCAGGGCTTACTCCAGGCTCTACGCTTAAAGATGACTTCAGGTAGGCTCAGGGTATCATACAAGTAGTTGAGCATTGAACCCAGGTTGGCTGCATGCAAGGCAAATGCCCAACTCACTGTAAATCACTCTAGCCCCATATGAATCACTTGTCACTTGTCGCTTGTCTTCCCGTTGTTCATCAATTTGATCGAGCGGCACGAGTAACATCTCCATATGTCCTGTCCTGTGCTAGTGGAGCCCAAGGGCATCTTCTCACTCCAGGAACAGGAAGAGTCTCAAACCATTCCTTCAAAGAATATTCACCCAATACCCATATGATAAGGGGTTAATAATATCCAGGATATATCAGGCACTGGTAGAACTTTACAAGATGAAAACAACCCCATCAAAAAATGGGGAGAAGAAATGAACAGAAACTTCAACAAGGAAGAAATTCGAATGGCCAAAAAACATATGAAAAAATGCTCATCATCACTAATCATCAGAGAGATGCAAATCAAAACAACAATGAGATATCATTTTACACCACAGAGACTGCCACATATTCAAAAGAGCAACAACAACAAATGCAGGCTTGGATGTGGGGAAAAGGGGACACTCATCCATTGTTGGTGGGGATGCTGGCTGGTACAGCCTTTCGGGAAAACAATATGGACATTCCTCCAAAGACTAGACATTGAACTCCCATTTGACCCAGCCATACCACTCCTGGGAATCTACTCTGGGAAGCCAAAAATATGCAGCGGAAACACCATCCCTACTTTTATGTTCATAGCAGCATTATTCACAATAGCCAGAATCTGGAAACAACCAGAGTGCCCGGGAATGGATGACTGGATAAAGAAGCTTTGGTACATCTACACAATGGAATACTATGCAGCTGTTAGGGGAAAATGAAGTTATAAAATTTGCCTATAAATGGATGGACATGGAGAAGATTATGTTGAGTGAAATTAGCCAGAAGAAGAGAGACAGATACAGAATGACTACATTTATTTGCATGACATAAATATATATGTACATATTATGATACCAATATCCAAGGTCAAGTGAAACATGACCTTGTAACAGGAGGTCTTGTCAAAAATGGAAATTATTACAAAAGTGTGGGAGTCAAAGGCTAGGTAAGTAGAAAATGGAAC
The DNA here is from genome assembly GCA_021461705.1 of Cryptotis parvus. Taxonomy (NCBI): domain Eukaryota; kingdom Metazoa; phylum Chordata; class Mammalia; order Eulipotyphla; family Soricidae; genus Cryptotis; species Cryptotis parvus. The sequence continues at coordinate 33,942 of JAJIBD010023314.1, read as the reverse complement.
AGTGTGCTAACAATTGTCGAGGGTACTAATACCAACCTAGAACTGAGCATTAAATAGAGACAAAGAGATACACATGACAACCCTTTAATGTATGTTCTGTAATCCATAGTCTGGAAGGGAAGGAAAAGAGAAAGAGAGAGAAAGGGAAAGAAATAAAAGAACCTGCCATGGAGGCTGGCTGGGTGAGGGGGAGGGAACCGGGGACGTTGGTGGTGGGAGATGGGCACTGGTGGAGGGATGGGTGCTGGAACACTGTATGACCAAAACCCAAATATGAACTTTTTAATTGTATATGTTTGTAATTGTATATATCACAGTGGTATAATAAAATACTTTAAAAAACCCATTCCTTCAGGTCATGGGAATGAGGTCAATAATTGTTACTGGTATTTGGCATATCAAATATGACACGGGTACCTTGCCAGGCTCTGCCCATATGAATATTCATGAATATTTTTATAGGGACTGTATTGAATCTATATAGTGTTTTGGGTAGAATTGTCATTTTGACATTAGTTCTCGCAATGCATGAATACATGTTTCCTTTTTGTGTCTTTTTAAAATTTATTATTTTTTTTTTTTGGTTTTTGGGTCACAACTGGTGATTATGCCCAGGGGGTTACTCCTACCTCTGCACTCATTAATTACTCCAGGTAGTGTTCAGAGGACCATATAGGATGCCAGAGATCAAACACAGGTCAGCTACGTGCAAGACAAGGACTCCACCTGACGTACTGTATCTTTGGTCCCAATTTCTTTTAGTAGTGATTTATATTAATACAGAACTATATTACAATGCTAGTGGTAGAGATGAAGAAAGAATAAAAAGTGTAGGAGTTGTATAGGGGATAATAAAAACATTGAGTGGTTTCTTGGTTATCGGATATTAGATATTATTGAAAAGATAATTTATGATTTTAACAATAGAGCTTATGGGGTAGCACTGGATAAGTTTTCAGAATGGTGGGTGATGCTAAGATCAAGGGGATTATAGTAAAAAGTCTGAGAATTTTTCACTTGAAGAGAGAGTGACAGAGAGTAACCAGAGAGAGAGGTTATGTAACTTAAATTTAGAAAAGCAAATCTCAGGGAAATTACCTGGGAGCACAATTTAGCAGTCATAGCATATATGTGGCACTGGCAGTCACATAGTCATGGAAGATAACAGAGGAATAGCCTATAGAGGAAGATGAGAAAGATTCTCTAAAGAACCCTAGCTTCGGGAGATGAAGTGATAGTTGGGTGATTAAGAACGCTGTCGTAACGAGATAGGAGAGAATGCCAGATGACTGTGTTGTTATAGAAACTGAGAGAAAAGCATGTGCAAGGGAGGAAGTGGTTGGTTTTGACGTATACTGCATGTCAAGCAAGGGGAAGACAAGAGATATTCACTGGATTTAGAAACAATGAAGCTATTGATTGATGAGTTTCATGAAAGAAATTTATAGTTGCCTAGTGGTATGAGAATACTATAGGGTATTGAGAGTAAAAGATTGATGCTAAATTCCCCTTCCCCTTTCTAGTTTTACTCTGCTATCTGCAACTTGCATTATGCCTTTTGTGTATTCTTTTTAACTTATTTAAAAATATAGATACAGAAAAATATTCAGTTTTTTCCTGTGTTTCTTAGAAAAATATGGTATGTAAAAAAAGCAGTAAGTAAAAACATAGAGTAACCAGACAGAGCAGTGACTTGAAGATAGTATATATGGAGAGTTCCAGGCAAATTTGGTTATGAGTGGCTTGTGAAGGATATGGTGTTTATTCTAGAAAGTTCAAAACTATTTTTTGAGAAAAGCAGCCACTCAAGTCTGTTTGTGTCTGGAGAAGTAATATTTTGTAGAAAGGCTATGTCCGAAAGGGACATAGCAAAGTGAATCTCTTCAGAAGGCAGGGACAGCTCTATAAGAAAGAATTCAGAGTTCAAGAATCCTTGCTCTTTTATTGGCACAAGGGCATGTCTTTCATCGGACAATTAAAAGACAAAGAAAATGAGTACCAAAACTATAAACTTGGGCTTAGATGATGAGAAGTAGAGGGGGAGGGCTTGCTTCTAGTGATTTTTATTTTTCTAAATTAAATATGAAGCAAGGTCATAAGCTGAAAATAATAGTGGAGGAGGAGGAGGTGTGAGAAGTGTGGGGAGCAAGCAGTCATTTGTTAATGAGTTGGAAAGTAACCCTGTGAAAGTTAGTAACGAATATGGGCAATTCACTCTATCACTGTCTTCCCGTTCATCATCGATTTGCTCGAGCAGGCACCAGCAACATCTCCATATGTCCTGTCTCATGCAAGTAGAGCCCAAGGGCCCCTGCTTGCTCCAGGAACATAAAGAGCCTCAAACCATTCCATCAGGTCATGGGAATGAGGTCTGTCATTGTTACTTGTATTTGGCATAACAAATACGACACAGGTAACTTGCCAGGCTCTGCCGTGTGGGTAGCACACTTTTGTAGTCATCTCTAAATCCAGCATTTATTGATGAACTGTGTGGCCAAAATCTGCTGCACGAGGCAGGCTGTGATAGGCTGGTCTGCTGGGTGGAGTTCTGACGAGGGGGAAGTCCGGATGTGGAAAATGGAGGCCCTCATGGAGTGGGGGAGGTCGCCTGGCTTGTTGCGAGGCTCTGATGGGGTGGCGGGCCAGGGCTAGAACATGCCATCCCTCCCAGGTGCCTCGTGAGCGGCTGGGCACAGGGAGAGCCAGTAGCAGCTCTGCCCCATGTCTGTGAGTCTCGCTTCTCAGCCTTTTGGCTAAGATCAAGTGTAGTATCCCATGGGCAATTATAAGAGTTTATTAATAACATTTATATTAATGTTAACCTCATCATTCTGTTGTGTAATGATTTTCTCCAGTATGCACAGATCCTGTGGACAGCCTTAGAAAAAGGACCTGGCTGGTAAGATCAGGCAGAAGTATTAAAGAGGTTGTTGACTAGGAAGTTGGGAGACTTTACAAAAACTCATTAAAATGAACATTCATTAACACTATAATGGTAAAAAAGGAATGTGGATGGTGACTGAGGAATGGTGAGAAAGTAGTAGGCTTGAAGGATAAAACCAAAGAATTATGGCAGTGGGATGGTGGAGGCTGCTCTCTAGCATATCATTTGGAATGTTGGGGAGTCCGTGGTGGGTTCTAGGGCTATTGAATATGATATGCTAGAGATAATAGTTTCTATTGGTGGAGGGATCCAGAGTGTGGTTGTGGGATTAGGTATCTCAGACAGAGTGGAGGAAAAGATGAAGAAGTTGAGAGACCAGGAACCTAGATGATTCATTCTGTGAAGTTTGATATTCATGAGGATATAGCAGTTGGATGAAAAGAAAAATGAGCAAAGGACTCAAGTCTTTTAGCATTATGGGAGTGGTACCACGTTATGTAGATAATTGCAATTAGGAGAGGATGTTCCATGAACCTGAGGGAAGTGGGAGGTAAGGTTGAGGCAGAAGAAACGGGAAGAAGGGAATAGGGAAAAAGCTTACTTCATCTCAAGACTCTGGTTAAGCAGAGTATAAGGGAGCAATGCACCATCCATTTGAAAGGGCTATAGGGAAAAAAAGGATCTCAAAGAACTGTTGTATTGCTACTCAGGAATAAAAATGAATTTGCCAAAAAATTCATAATTTAGTAACACTTGTTGGCACAAGAATAGAATTCCAAGAAGACAGCAGTAAAAGCATTTGTTATTTTGGGAATGGATGGGGGGGAAGTCAACATCCGGACTTCCCTCTCATCACAACTCCACCCAGCAGACCAGACTATCACAGCCCGGCTCGCGCGGCCACTAGCAGCCACGCGGTTCATCTATAAATGCTTTATTTAGAGGTGACTACAAGAGTATGCCACCCGCACGGCAAGCCTGGCAAGCTGCTCGTGTAGTATTTGATATGCCAAATACCAGTAACATTTATATTAGGTCATTCCGTGACCTAATATAATTGTTTGAGGCTCTTTATGTTCCTGGAGCAAGCGGATGCCTTTGGGTTCTACTAGCATGAGACAGGGCATATGAGATATTACTGGTGCCCGCTCTAGCAAATAGATGATTAACAGGAAGATAGTGATAGTGATGGGGGATGTACATAGACATCTAGTCATATAAGTCATGTGGAAATCAATCCTTAATGTGGTTTTTTTAAGTGTCAATATTGTTTTCCAGTCAACATTCTTACCAGTAGTGGGTGAAGGATCCTTTTCCCCTTACATTTGCACCAAATATTGTTTTTTTTCATTCTTTATGATGTATGTCAGTATTACTAGTGTGGTGATAACTTATTGTTGTTTTGACTTGCATTTCCAAGATGCTTAGTGATGCAGAACATCTGTTCATGCATGTCTTAGTCATCTATATATTCTTGAGGAAGATTCTGTTCATCTCATCCCCATATTTTGAAGGTTTTTTCATTGTGATAGTTTACTAATACAGAACTACCATGAAGTAATAATGAGACTCTTGTAACTGCCTGGAGAAATATTTAACTGTCTATAGAATATTCTTTGGTACAGATGTGTGCCTTTGTAGTCTGAAATACAGTTCATAACAGAAACTCCTTCTCTCTACCCTGCAGAGGCATTTCCTAGGCAGATCTTGACTCGGCAACATTAGCATCTCAAAGGGCCTAGGTGAGGTCCTGGGAGAAATTGCCTGAGGGCATTTGACCCTGGTGGCTTCCCATAGAAGTGGGAGGTCTGGGTTGTAGGGATATAAAACTAGGCTGCTTTCTTTCTTGCTCTCTCTTTCCCCCTTTCTGCTGGCACCACTTTACAGTCTCCTCTCTATGGGGCCTTAACACATGGTGGCTGCCATCTTTGCCTACACGTGGCCGGGGCCCAGCCAGGAACCCTAAGTTTGAAGGTTTTCCTATTGCTGATTTGTATGCCTGCACCTGTGTTAAGTAAAGCATTTTAAAACTTTGCCGGATTCTTGCATTTTTCTCTGTCCACTGTCCGCTGATCCCCTGGGATAGAAGAGGATCCTTGACCCTGCTCCTGGATTTTGTGCTGGGCACCTCAGCATTTGCCCGCAATCACCAGTGGCCACTTGAGCACATACTCCTGTCCCTGATTCTCACACAAACCCTGAGATAATGAGTTAGGCTGATGGATGTAAACAAAAATCAGGGAAGAACCCAAGCACAAGAACTATATAAATTCTCTGAAGGTGATCTCAAGTCAACAATCCTAATAGTCTTAATGAAATGATGAGGTCAAAGAGGATATAGTAAATTAGAGACTATGAGAAAATCTCAAGCAAAAATCATAGAGCCAAATCATATGGTAGATGAACTAAAAGAATTCCTTAGCGGTTGGAGTGAGAGTACAGCGGGTAGGGTATTTGTCTTGCATATGGCCAATTCAGTTCGATCCCTGGCATTCCATATGGTCCCCTGAGCACCGCTACGAGTAATTCCTGAGTGCAGAGCCAGGACTAAACCCTGATCATTGCTAAGTGTGACCCAAAAAAGAAAAAAAAAATCCTCTACAGGGCTCAAGAGCAGGATGTCAGAAGTAAAAAATTCAAACCAGTGAACCTGAGACTAGGATATAGGAAATCAACAAAAAGAGCCAACAATTTTTCTTAAGTTAAAAAATAGAAATTGCAAGAGGTTATAAGATGTTATTAAGAAGAACAGCATTCATATCACAGGGGTTTCATAAGGAGAAAGAAAAGTGAAAGGGTCAGAACTCTTATTTGAATAAATGAGAGATGAGAAGTTCCTTATAGTGAGGAAGGAAATAGATTCAGGAATCCGTAATACTTCAAAACAAAATAAACTCAAACATATATACGTATATACATGCATATATATGTATATATGTATATATGTATATATATGCCAATTCATCCTATAATTAAAATGCAAAAACAAACCCAAAGAGAGCATGTTAAAAACAGCAATAAAATAATGAGTCACATATAAAGCTTCCCACTGACCCCTTTTTGCTCCCCACCTCCTCCCCTCCTCTTTAACCCACACACACATCAGATTATTGGCATATTTCTCAGCAGAAATTCCACAGGCCAGAATGGAGGAAGTGGCATAATATATTGAGAGTGTTAAATGGAAAATATATCTAATATAGGGGACTTGACTCAGGTTATTGGTCAGATTTGAAGAAATGATATAATGCTTCTCAAACAAACATGTTAAAGGAAATCATTGCCAATAAGCATTTTAATCTGCCTAAAATACTAAAATGTCTTCTTTATACTAAAGAGGAAATCATTGCCACTAAGCACTTTATCTGCCTAAAATACTAAAATGTCCACTTACACAAAAGTGTAAGATAATTAAAAAGCATAAATTTTGAGATAGAGGGTAAGTAGCTTTGGAGACATAGAACAAACATAAGGTTTACTTGCTTTTGATTGAAAATAGTACATATGCTTAGAATTCTAGGTATAGTCATCATGATCTCAAAACAAAAATACTTAGAAGAAACAAATAAGAAATGGCAAGCTGAACACCATCAATACACAAAAGGGAAAACTTAAAGAATAAGGGGACAGAGAAAGATCACAGTAGCACCAAGAATCCACTTAGTAAAATAACAATGGATTTTTCATATCTGTAATTTCAGTAAGTATTAAAGGCCTTAACCAACCAATCCAAAGCATAAATAGTGTCCAAAATTCATCAGAAAACAAATTAAAACCTTGTGCTGCTTGCAGAAGATGCTGTTGAGGTCCAGTGGTAAACACATGCTCAAGGTAAAAATAATCATCAGTTCTTAAAAAAATGCTATTAAGAAAAAAGGTCAGGGGCAGCCATACTTACATCATCACTGTATCACTGTCTTCCCATTCATCATGATTTGCTTGAGCGGGCACCAGTAACATCTGCTCGATCCAGGAACATAAAGAGCCTCAAATCATTCCATCAGGTCATGGGAATGAGGTCTATAATTATTACTGGTATTTGGCATATCAAATATGACACAGGAGGCTTGTCAGCCTCTGCTGTGCGGGTGGCATACTCTTGTAGTCACCTCTAAACCCAGCATTTATTGATGAACCACGTGGCTGAACGCGGCCGCAAGAGCCAGGCTGTGATCAGCTCTTCTGCTGGGTGGAGTTCTAATGAGAGGGGAGTCCGGATGTGGAAAATGGCAGCCCTCATGGAGTAAGGGGTTGTCTGGCTTCTTTCAAGGCTCTGCTGGGGTGGCAGGCCAGGGCTAGAACCCACCATCCCTCCCGGGTGCTTCGAGAGCAGCTGGGCACAGGGAGAGCGGGTAGCAGCTCTGCCCCATGTCTGTGAGTCTCTGGATCAGCATACCTAGCCGGATTTGAAAAAGGCTGCTGCAGGATGGGGTCAATATAACCCTGAAAACAAAAGCAGAAGGACATCACAAAGAAAAATGAAGATCATAATCCTTGATAAAACAAACTTCAAAGATTCTTACAATTCATAAATAGAATTCAACAATATGTTAAAAAGATCACAACCATGATAAAGTGTGATTTTGTTCCAATATTTAAGGATGGTTCAATATGTGCAAATAAATTAATGTGATTTACCACATCAACAAATTATTAAAATATATTTATTATTTAGCAATTTTATTCTGAGGTATCTGTTAAAAGAACACAAAATATTTATATGAGTAGTTATAAATGCACACTTACATTCTTGCAGGGCTAAATGCAATACTCCAAATCTGGAAAAAAAAATCCCACTATGTTGGATGACAGGCTTAGCTAGCTTTGGAGCTTTGCTGTTTTACCCACTCAAAGCTTAATCTACTTATATGTTCTTAAGCCAAGGTTCATTCTAATGAGCTCTCTCCTCTATGTAAACACTGCTAGAGGGTGTGGCAGTTACAGAGTCACCTTGACTAGAATAACTTCTGACTTATTATACATCTACTAAGACTTCTATGTTTTCAGGATTGGGCACAGCTCCTCTTTATACCCACTGCACCCAGCGTGGGACAGTTAGAATTTACCAGGATACTACCACCCTGGCTATGTTGAAACTATCTTTAAGATTATAGGAAGGATCATACTAGTTTGCTCTCACACAAGCGTAGTATGACCCTTTCAGTATTTGGAGAACAAGATACTCAGAGTCACCCTGGTGCAGATAATAAATAAGAAGGACCTTGTGGGTACCATCTAGATTACATGAAGCCCATGAAATTAAGATGTATTACTTTATACCAGCCCCCCACCCCTCTCTCTCCAGTGTTTTACATAAGAGATAATCTCGGAAGAAGGGATTAGTCCTTGGTGTAACCCTTTGTGCCTATAATAGGGTGTGGCACCACTCTTCTACAAGCTGTTTAGGGTTCTTTGTTGACAGGGCCCTCCATGTCCACAGATAGGATTACTTTGGTGTATATAAGGGGACTGACTTGAGGTCCCTTCACCTTTTTCCCTCTCTTTTGGGTAGGACTCCTCTCGGGTAAGATCCTCTCTCTTTGATGGGAGACGTGGGCTCTCTTGTATGGTCTAAGTCCTGACCAGAACTAGAGTTCTTTCATTATATTGGATTGAGGCGGTAAAGCTTTTAAAAGCCTATTAAAAGCCTTTTTGGAACTGCGCCCGACTTGTGAGTTTTCATGAGTCTGACCTGATACTGTTGGGGATCTCAGTGGCTCCCCGACACCACCACTACACCAACACTAAGGAGTTGGTGATTGTGGTGTAGGATATGTGCATGACAAATCATTATTAACAGTATTGTGAACCACAGAATCTTAATCAATAAAAATGAATTAATTTTTGAAAGATATGAGTAAAAAGATGAGGTATAATATACACAATGGAATGATAGTTATTAGAAAGTATTTTTTTTTTTTTTGCTTTTTGTGACATAGATGAAACTGGAAGAGTTCACGCTAAGCAAAGCAAGTCATAAGTACAAAGACAACAGATGTTCTTCTTCCTTTGTGGTATATAAATAAGCAGATCAATGGAAAAAAGTCCAAGAAAAAGATGCTTGAATTCAGACCACAGGAGTGAAGTTACTAAAAATCAAAGAGGGTAGAAGCAGGTAAAGGAGTTGGTTAAAAGCATGGAGGGGGCCTATTGGACTGTGTTGAAGGGACATTAGCTTTTTGGTGATATTCTGGCACAGTAACTTCAGATCTCTAAATATATATAAACATACTACACTCACAAACCAATGTTATGTCATGTTTTAAAAATAATAAAGACAAAGTAAAAGGGGGTCTGTAAATATGAACATGACTAGATAATTTAGATTTGGAAAACGGGGAAGACATGGTGTCATGTTTCTAGCTGCTCTCTCATAAAAGTGATTTATGGGTTTTGGGAGTGGGGCCCATCACCTCTGGGGGGTTCCCGGAAGCAGCCGAATGAGACTCGCCCACCACACTAGCCACCATCTTCACTGTCCGGATGCTGGGATACTACCTCATGACCAGATTTACAGAGCAAAACCAGTTCGAGCCCAGGTCGCACGGCCGCAAGTGGCCGCGCAGTCCATCAAAATAGTGGAAACAGTAATGTCCTTTAATGCACTGCATTCTACGATGTGCACGAAAGTTTGGTGGGAGGGAGAGATAGAGAGGAGAGAAAAGACATACAGAACCCTCCGAGTATTTGAGGTGTGGGAGGCGGGTAGGGAGGTGGGGACATTGGTGATGGGAGATGGGTTTGGGTGGAGGGATGGGTGTTGGAACACTGTAGAACCAAAACTCTACATGAGCATCTTGCAATTGTATGTCTTAAAGTGGTGCAATAAAATTTGGGAAAAGAAAAAAAGAGATAAAGAACCTGCCATAGAGGCAGGCTATGGGAGGGGGAGGAAATTGGGGACATTGGTGGTGGGAAATGGGCACTTGTGGAGGGCGTGGTGCTGGAACACTATGTAGCCAAAACCTCCAAATATGAACAACATTGTAATTGTATATCTCACGGTGGTATAATAAAGACTCACAGACATGGGGCAGAGCTGCTACTTGCTCTCCCTGTGCCCAGCCACTCACGAGGCGCCCAGGAGGGATGGCGGGTTCTAGCCCTGGCCCGCCACCCCAGCAGAGCCTTGCAACAAGCCAGATGACCCCCCACTCCAGGAGGGCCTCCATTTTCCACATCCGGACTTCTCTCTCGTCAGAACTCCACCCAGCAGACCAGCCTATCACAGCCCGGCTCATCAAGTTCCACCCTGCAGCAGTCTTTTTTAAATCTGGCTCAGGTATGCCGGGCCAGAGACTCGCAGACATGGGGCAGAGCTGCTACTGGCTCTCCCTGTGCCAAGCCGCTCACGAGGCGCCCAGGAGGGATGGAGGGTTCTAGCCCTGACCCGCCACCCCAGCAAAGCCTTGCAACAAGCCAGATGACACTCAACTCTATGAGGGCCTCCATTTTCCACATCTGGAATTCTCTCTCGTCAGAACTCCACCCAGCAGACCAGCCTATCACAGCCTGGCTCACGCCGGCCGCTTGCGGCCGCGCTTTCATCAATAAATGCTGGACTTAGAGATGACTACAAGAGTATGCTACCTGCACGGCAGAGCCTGGCAAGCTACCCGTGTTGTATTTGATATACCAAATACCAGTAACAATTATAGACCTCATTCCGAATGGATTGAGGCTCTTTATGTTCCTGGAGCAAGCAGATGCCCTTGGGCTCTACTAGCATGAGACAGGACATATGGAGATGTTACTGGGGCCCGCTCAAGCAAATCGATGATGAATGGGAAGACAGTGATACAGTGACAGTGGTATAATAAAATATTAATAAAAAAAGGAAAAAAAATGAAAAAAATATAAATAAAAGACCAAGAATAAAGAGGGAGAGCGGTGAGAGAGGAAAGAGTGAGAGAGAGAAGAGCAGAATTAAACATCTGCCTCATTTAAAAAAAAAAGTGATTTACGACAAAGTAAGTTGTTGAGGTTTTCTCAAAGTGGGCTTTGGCGAGGAGACGGTGGTGCAGTTGACGAAGTTTTGATCAGCCTGCCTGGAAAGGACCGTAAAGAAAAACTTGTATAGTAGCAAGAAATTGTTGGTTATCTTTAAACAGAAGAAAGATGATGATAGAGCTACTTAAGTCCTTATTTCTCCTGTAGCAATTAAACTTTTCAGAGCTCCTAGATTTATTTTTGAGGATAAACTGTTGTGTCAAATTGCTTGCCTGACTTCTATAAAACTGTTACCCTGTGGCCTAGTACACCACAGGCCACAGGTAACAGAAAGGATAAAAGTCATAGTTTTATCCTTTCATCTCTGGCTTTTACTTCTGTTTTCCACCAGTGAATGTTGTGTTAACAGTAGAAAACAAAGCAAATTCTCTGATAGACCACCTGCTTCTCAACTTTTGATCAATCTTTTGAATGGTGTCTTAAGTAAAGATGAACATTTCTTAAAGATGAGCTAAGGTTAAGGTGGAATACTTAACCTCATAAAAGAAGATGAGAGTCTTCTACTGAGAATATACCAGCTACACGGCAGAGCCTGGCAAGCTACCCGTGTTTTATTTGTTATGCCAAAAACTAGTAACAATTATAGACCTCAATTCCATGACCTGGAGAATCATTTGAGGTTCTTCCTGTCCCTGGAGCAAGCAGATGCCCTTGGGCTGCAGTTGCTTGTGACAGGACTTATGGAGATGTTATTGGTGCACGCTCGAGCAAATCTATGAATAACGGGAAGACAGTGATATTTAGTAATAGAATTTAAGTGTTTATGTATTATTCAAATGCATATTTTATGTTATGTATTTGTATTATGCAAATTTATGTATTTGTATAAGTATAGAATACTTCATCAATGAAAGTATATGCATTTTTATGTTTTTGTCTGAATTTAGTATATATCCCATTTGGAAACATAATATGTGTTAGAGTTTATTTATGAATGTAATTTTGTCTTTCTTGTACATGAATTAATGGTCCATTTTGAAATTTTTTGATGCTTAGATGTAATAAAATATGCTAGAAAAAAGATAAGTAGAGTTAGAAAAAAGTATAGGCATGGAAAAGGGATACATGTTAAATAGTTATTAGAGGTTGTCTTAGGGCAAGATTGAAATAATAGAGGGTAATTTTTCTCTTCTTTAAAATATTTCTGAATTTAATTCATTTTCACTTTTTTGGGGGGGCATGGTAGGAGGTTTAATCCTAGCTCTGCACTGAGGTATCACTTCCTAAAGACTCGGAACTATAGGAGTGCTGGGGATCGAAGTTGGGTCAGTCGCATTCAGGAAAAGCACCTTAACTCATGTACCATCTATCCAGCCTAACTTAAGTTTTTAATTGAGGTAAAATTTAAATCTTAGGTGAGCAGTTTGGTGAGTTTTCATGGATGTATGTACCTGCATGGCCATCACCTAGAGAAATATCTAGATTGCTTCAATCATTCTAGACATTGCTTTTATACTCAATAATTTTCCCAATTCAATATATTTTACTTTCATCAATATATACAGTTTGGTAGATTTGAACATTTGCAACAATAATCAATCATAAATGATTGCATTTGTTCATTCACCCGGGATGAATTGGGTAAATTACTCATGTTTTGTCTCTTCAACTTAAAATGTCTCTGAGATTTCTTCATATCATTGTGTATGGCAGTAGCTTTGCCTTCTTTGTCTGCAGCCTAGTGACGCATACACTATATCCCCATTTATTTGTTCCTATTTTGATTCAGATACAGTTGATTTTTTTTTCTCTTTGATGGTACTGTGAATGGAGCTGATAAATTCTTCCATTTGTGTTTTCATGTACTTATGACATCAATTATAGAACCGTATTTGCGAATAGAAGGGCTGGGTCATAGGACAGACATATGGTTTTTACTTTGGTAGTGATTGCCAAATAGTTTTCCAACGTGTTTGAAACTTTTTCACTTCCCTCAGGAATTTATGAGATTTTTCTGTTGTTTCACAGTCCCACTCCCACTTGGTATTGTCATTCATCTCGATTTTGGAAATTCTGGAGCATGGGGGAGTGGCATTTCATTGTGATTTTAGTTTTCTTTTCCTGACAAGTAATGACAGAAAAGACTTTTTTTCTATGCTTATTGAAATATAAATCCTCTCTCTTTTGCCCCTTTAACAATTAAATTGGTTATCTTTACAATTAATTTGTAGCATATTTAACATATTATGGATATGAATAATTTGTTGTATATAGACAACAAGTATTGTATATAGACAACAAATATTTCTCTGATGTGTCTTGATAAGCAAAAGGTCTTAATTTCATTGTTGTTGTGTGGCCACCAGGACTTTCCCAGCAGGGCTCTAGGAGGCCATGTGATATCAGAGACTGAACCCAGGGCTTTTCCCAAGCACAGCATGTGCTTTACCACTTGAGCCTGAAGTTCTTGACTTAAATGAACATTAATTTATCATTATTTTTATTTATTTTTTGTTTTGGAGAGGACACATCCAGCAGTGCTCAGGGCTTATTTACTCTACGCTCTTTGTTCAGGGATCACTTCTGATGGTGCTTGGGGTGGGTCTGTGTGTGTGTGTGTGTGTGTGTGTGTGCGTACGTGTGTGTGTGTGTGTGTGTGTGTGTGTGTGGAGAGGCATGTGCAGTTCTGTGGTTGAAACCAGGGTCACCACGTGTAAGGCAAGGACCTTAACTTCTGCACTATCTCTATCATCTCTATCTCTTGGCGCTTATCATTCTTTTTTTCTTTTCCATCACACCCAGCAATGCTTAGGGGTTACTCCTGGCTCTGCACTCAGGAATTATTCTTGGCAATACTCTGGGGACCATATAGAATGTTGAGATTGAACCAAAGGTTAGCCGTGTGCAGGACAAATGCCCAACCTGCTGTGCTTATTGCTCTGGCCCAGAAAGTCTCTTCTTTATGTGGACACTTGTCGTTGTTCAAATGCTTGTGTATAGGTAGATCTATGTTAAACTTCATTGCTCCTACTATCTTACTTTATAAGATTTGAAGAAGTAGGTTTTGCAATTTCCTTTGAGGATTATCTAAACTAGTCTATTAGATTCTTTGTGTTTCCAAATAGATTTCACTCACTCTCTGTTAGCTAATCTCTACACATAAATTACCTACAAGGGTTATAATTAGGACATAATTTATTCCATGGGTCAATTGGGGGAGCACTTATATAGCAATATCTTGATTCTTCCAAGTTAAGTTCTTAGCATAGCTCTCTGTTTAGTTTCTCTTGTAATGGTTTTCAATTCTTAGTCTAAGTGGTCTTTTGCATTGTCTATTAGCTTGTTCCTAGGTATTTGATTTGGGGACCATACTTTACGCAGTGTATCTTTCTTAATTATCTGTCCAAATATTTTATAAAAATGCAATTTATCTGTATATATTGACTTTTCATTCAGCTACTATTATTAGTTGACATGATTATATTAGCTCAATGTTTAATATATCTTTTCTTTCAGCATGTTTTGGGCATGTGCAACTTATTTTCTTCTTTGGGGGTCACTCCGGCAATGCTCAGCGCTTATTCACAGCTCTAAGCTCAGGGATCACTCATGGTGGGGTTCAGGGAACATTATGGGTTCTAGGAATCAAACCCACTTTTAACCATGTGTAGGGCAAGTGCCTTACCTACTGAACTGTCTATCACTCTGGCCCCTAGATAACTTATTTTTGCAATTCAGTTTTCAAGTGCCATACAAACACATCTGAATCTTGCACTATTTTTTCCATTTCCTTTTCTTGACTAGTCAAAATTTACTTTCTTTAATAGAATAGAGTGGTGCTCACTTGATCACTTGCTATCCCGTTATTCATCGATTTGCTCAAGCCGGCACCAGTAACGTTTTCATTTATCCCTGTCACGTGCCAGTGTAGCCCAATGACATCTGCTTGCTCCAGGAATACAAAGAATCTCAAACTGTTCAGGATCTTGAGAAAGAAGTCTGACCATCTTGTTGGTGGGGGCCACGTGATCTTTTGACATTCCTTGTGATCCAGTTGTAACAGCTCTAGTCCAGTGATCATCTCCAAATCGCATTACATGTGCAGCCCATTGATTTTCGATGCCTTGGCAAACGAGACAGCGTCCCTGACTCTTGATCATCGACAGAGGTCGGAACTCCAGATTCCTTCTCTCACTTGAGTGAGGTGTAATATTCTAAGCATAGCTCTTTTGATTCCTCTTTGGGGAGACCCGAATAGCATTCTCATCCTGCTTTTGTAGGGCCCAGGTCTCTGAGGCATATGTTAATGCAGAGAGAATGGTGGAGTTGAAGTGACATGCCTGGGGCTGGAGGTTCGTTGTCCTGTTAGTTATTTCTTCGATGCTCTTGAAGGCATTCCATGCCTCTCTCATCCTCCTGTGTAGGTCAGGTTATAGGTCATTCATCATGTTGACTTCTCTACCTAGGTACACATAACTGCTGCATTCAGAGATGTTTGTTCCATTGAGAGTGAATGGGGCCTCTGGAACTAGTTCATTTTTCATGGACATAGTTTTGTTGAAATTCAGCTGTAGACCTATCTTTCCACATTCTCGGTAGAAGTCAGACAGCGTTTGTGCCGCTTGGCTAATGTTTGGTGTTATTAGAGTGATGTAATCAGTGAAGTGGAGGTGGTGTAGTTGCTGATTGTCTATCTTCACTCCCATTCGTTCCCATTCTAATTGTCACATGATGTTCTCAAGGGTGGTGCTGAAGAGTTTCAGTGAAATGGTATCACCCTGATGAACTCCTCTTTTTACATCCATGATCACTTGTAGAATGGTTAGATCCTGGTGGTGACTAACTAATCTCTAATACATCTCACAAAGGATCTTGATGTATTGGGTTTGAACGCCTTGTTTGGCTAGGGCTTCAATTACCGCTTCAGTCTCAACAGAATTAAAGGCTTTCTTCACATCAATGAACGTGAGACAGAGAGGCATCTTGAACTCCCTACAAACCTCAATGAGCTTAGTTACCGTGTGCATATGGTCAATTGTGCTGAATCCTTTTTGGAACCCAGCTTGCTCGCATGGTTGTTGGCAGTGGGATTTCACTGTTTTGTATTTTTTTTTAAATCATGATTCTGAAATACTATTAAGTTGGTTCTCTTTGAATTGGTGATATTTTGGGGAAAAGATATTTTATTATGTGGAAATTTTACTTTATTTAAAAAATATCACCTTGGGTTAGACAATTATAAAGCCATTCATGGTTGCATTTCAGTCATACAATGTTGCAGCACCCCTCCCTCCATCAGTGCCCATTTCCAACCACCAATATCCCCTGTTTCCCTCCCCACCCCACCCACCTGCCTCTGTTGTCGGTACTTTTCTTCTCTCTTTCTTCTCTCTCTCTCTCTCTTTCCTTATCTCTTTCTCTCATACATTGCAGTTTGCAATACATAAACTGAGGAATTATCATGCATATCCCTTTATCTACTTTCAATGTCTAGTTCTAGTTTAGCATTACCATTTCCAACTTTGTTGGCAGACTGATCCCTCTGCTATCTTGCCTAACCTCTGCCCTCCACACATTTGTGGTAGATTCCAACTCTTGACAGTTCCTCCTGAATCCTGTTTTGCCTAGCCTTGTATTTTTTTAATAATTTTTTATATCCCACAGATGAATACAGTCATTCTGTATCTGTCCTTTCCCTTCTGACTAATTTCCCTCAGCATGATGATCTCCATATCCATCCATTTGTAGGCAAACTTCATGAATTATTCTTTACTAAAAGCTACATAATATTCCATTGTGTAGATGTTTCAGAGTTTCTTTATCCAGTCTTCTGTTCTCAGGCACTCATATTGTTTCCAGATTCTGGTTATTGTGAAGAATGCTGCAATAGAAACAGAATGCTGTTTCTGTTTTGTTTTTGGACCCCCAGGGTACATTCCCAGGAGTGGAATATTTAAATATTCAGGATTCAAAGAGCTCAATAAAGCAAACTCTTAAACAGAATCAAAACTAATTTGAGGGCTGCAGAGATAGTACAGCAGGGAGGGCAGTTGCTTTGCACATGGAAGACCCAGATTAGATCTTCGGCATCACATAGGGTCCTCCTAGCCCTACCAGGAGTGATCCCTGAGCAGAGCCAGGAATAAGTAAGCCTTGAGCATTGAAGGTATAGTCTATAAACAAACCATATGAACAAACAAAACTAATTTGGTAACTGAAAAATCTAGACGGCTTCCCCTACTTCATTTATTATTTAGGTTATCTTCAACTCTGATTCTTGGTTTCTCTAGGCCTAGAAAATGAGGACAATAGTCCTTTTGTTTTAATGTATCTTTTACCTTTCTTATATTTAAATATAAGAAATATATATTTCTTATATTGAATATATTTAAATATTCAGATTTAATTGTAAAAATAATTATATTTATTTGATGCTATTAGTACATAAAAGTAGATGGGCCATTCGAATGCTATAAATTTATATTATAATATATGTGAGTATGATACATGTAGATATATGTATCCACATATGTAATTTTATATACTATCTTATATTATGTGGGATTATTGAATAAAGGGTTACAGAAGAGACTATACTTGAATGTTTACCAAGAAAATTTTTCTGAAGATGCTCATAAATGCTCCTGGGAAAGGGAAAAGACAGAAATGGATTAAAATCCCAGAACAAATGTAAAAAATATCCTCAGAGTGCTAATCAGTTGCAATGCATGGGGAAAAATTTGCATTTTTATGAATAAGAATTATTTGCATTAATACCAGTTTTCTGTAACTTTCAGAACTGTGCAAATCTCAGAGAAAACTAAGGCTTAAAATTCATGAGGTAGTCAGTGTTCTCACTGAATCTGTCTTCTGACATTTTACTGCATAATTTTGCAAACAGAATGCTATTTTTTAAAAAATTTCTTAATTTTTTTTTTTTTTTTTTGCTTTTTGGGTCACACCCAGCAATGCTCAGGGGTTTCTCCTGGCTCTGCACTCAGGAATTACTCCTGGCGGTACTGGGGGGGACCATATGGGATTCGGGGATAGAACCTGGGCCGGCATGGGCCGGCTACGCAAGGCAAACGCCCTACCCGCTGGACTATCGCTCCAGCCCCAGAATGCTATTTTTGCTAATCCTTTATATAAAAATAACTGAGTTAATTCTTATAAGAATATATGCATAGATAGCCAATTTAATGAATTTTTGCATAGAACATTTTGAACTGAAAAAGACAGATTAAAGAAAAGAAAAAATTCAGTGGGACATTTTAAAAGATGCTTTCAAGTTCTGCTTATCTTTAAAATTTTTTTTATGTTTTTGTTTTGAGACCACACCCGTGATGCTCAGGGCTTATGCCTGACTCTATGCTCAGGGGACCATGTTGGATGCCAGGGATCACACCTGGGTTGGCTGCATACGTGTCAAATACCCATCTTCTCTATTATTGCTCTGGCCTCTTAGGTTCTGTTTAAACCAGCATTTTTAAAAATTATGTCATGATTCAAAGAATAGCAATGAATTGTCTTTGGCACCTAATAAATTGTCCTTATTGAACACCTAATAATTTTTCACCAATAATTAGAGTCTTGGTTTTGACTCTGAGTAGGTTCTCATATCTTATGGTATATTTCTGAAACTCTGGATAACTTAGTCTAGAAAATAGACATTTAAGGGGATTCAAAATTAACAGAGAAAACAAAAAAAAAAATCCCTTCACCATAAGTAGAAACTGCATTTTTATATCCCTGTAGTTATCACCTGGTCTGCTTCCAAATTCTCCTGGTTGTTTAAGTGTTGGAGAAAAAAATATGAATCACTACCTTATTTTGTCTATAAAAAATAACTTTATTGGAGCAACACAATCTGAACCCATATTTTACCATTATTATAAAGAATTATAAATATATCTCAAACTTTTTAGAATACCTTATTTATCTGAGTTTCAAATTAGGAAGAGATTCAAATAGTATTCTTTCCTCCCTAAAAAAAAAATAAACAAATCCCTAAAGGTTAATTCTAGCTTGTGATGTTTAAAATCTCCTGACATTTTTTTGGGGCGGAGCAATAGTCCAACAGGCATTTGCCTTGCACGCGGCTGGCCTGTGCCGGCCCGGGTTTGATCCCTGGCATCCCATATGGGCCCCATGCACCGCCAGGGAGTAATTCCTGAGTGTAGAGCCTGGAGTAACCCCTGAGCGTCGCCAGGTGTGACCCAAAAAGCAAAAAAAAAAAATGAAAGAAAAAAAAAAAATCTCCTGACACTTTTTTCTCTAACTCAATGCATAAATAATGATCACTCAATTTTCAAAGAAATTGTTTCACTGTGAGCCATTTCACAACTGTATTAAATTGTGATTTAGAACGGAATGCATAGAACATTTCCCTCTGACCTAATGAGCTCAAGTTGTGATTTTGCTATTATGTTGTTTTTTCCATTGTTGTTCTATCTCCTCTTCTTGGAATTTTGTCTCCTCTCATTCACTTGCCTCTGAGGCCCTTTCTTCCTTTGGTTAGTGACTTCTCCATATTGTTAGGTTGATATAGCCATACTCAAAAAACACATTAATTTCCCTCCATAGAACCTCTTCCACAGCACACAGGGATGTATTTTTGTTCTTAGTCTTATGTTAATGCAGGGAGAAAGGTGGAGTCAAAGAGATGTGCCGGAGCCTGAGGTTCTTTGTCCTTTTAGCTATTTCTTCAATGCCTTTGAAGGCATTCCATGTCACTCTCTTCCTCCTGCGCAGCTCAGGTTTTAGGTTGTTCATCATGTTGATTTCTCGACCTAGGTGCACATAACTGCTGCATTCAGAGATGTTTGTTCCATTGAGAGTGAATGGGGCCTCAGGAACTAGTTCATTCTTCATGAATATTGTTTTCTTTAGATTCAGCTGTAGACCTATCTTTCCACAATCTCATTGAAGTCAGCCAGCATTTGTGCCACTTGGCTAATATTTGGTGTTATTAGAACGATGTCGTTCTCCCTGCATTAACATACGCCTCAGAGACCTGGGCCCTACGAAAGCAGGATGAGAATGCTATTCAGGTCTCCCAGAGAGGAATCGAAAGAGCTATGCTTGGAATATCACGCCTCACTCAAGTGAGAGAAGGAATCCCGAGTTCTGACCTCGTCCCTATTCTAGAATCAGGGACGCTGTCTCGCTTGCCAAGGCATTGAAAATCACATGGGCTGGACATGTAATGTGATTTGGAGACAATCGCTGGACTAGAGCCATTAACGACTGGATCCCACAGGATGTCAAAAGATCACGTGGCAGCCCACCTACAAGGTGGTCAGACTTCCTTGTAAAGACCCTGAAAGAACGGTTTGAGGCTCTTCATATTCCTGAATCAACCAGATGCCATTGGGCTACATTAGCACGTGATAGGGTCCAATGGAAATGTTACTGGTGCCCGCTTGAGCAAATCGATGAATAACGGGATTCAAGTGATAAAGTCTTATGTTGGGCCACATCTAGTAGTAGCCAGGTCTTACTACTGGCTCTGCCCCTCAAGGCTATCTCCTGATGGGACTTAGAGGCTGTGTGGAGTGCTAGGGATTGAACCTGGGTCAGCCTCATTCAAGGCCAGTATCATACCACTGAATCAGCCCCTCAGAGATGCACTCTTGACATGATCCCAACACACTTTACATTTCCCTTTTACAATATTGAGTACTTCAGCCAGAGGCAGTGATCAATGTACATGTAATTTAAAAGGTGTGCGTGTATGTGTGTCTGTGTGTGTCTGTGATATAAAAACATGTGTCCCTGCTGCAGAAATGCCATGTGCACTTCAATGTCTATTGCAGCACTATTCACAATAGCCAGAATATGAAACAACCCAAGTGTCTTAAAACAGATGACTAGTTAAAGAAACCACAGTATATTTACACAATGGAATACTATGCAGATATTAGGAAAAATGAAGTCGTAAAATTTGTTTATAAATGGATGGATATGGAAAGTACTATGATGAGTGAAATGAGTCTGAAGTAGAGGGACAGACAGAATTATTGTACTTATTTGTGGGAGTAAAAGAAAAAAATTTTATAAAACCTACCATAATATTAAACCAATACCCAAGTTCAGTAGAAACAATCACCAGGGTGATTGGTACACAGTTAAAAGCCTGCTTCAAGTGTTTTGAGAAGAGACAGTTGGGACAGAAAGGGACCACTATGACAAAGATAGTTGTAAATGATTGCTCTGGATAAGAACTTCATGCTGAAAATAGATAAAGGAACAAACATGATAACCTCTCAGTATCTGTATTACAAATCATAATGCCCAAAGGGAGAGAGAGAGAGTGAGAAGGAAGGAAAGTACCCTCCATAGAGACAGACTATGGGGTGGGGGTTGGCAGAAGGGAAAAGGAGGACATTGGTGGTGGAAAATGCACAGTGGTGGAGGGATTGTGTTAGAGCATAGTTTATTTATTTATTTATTTTTTTGCTTTTTTGGGTCACACCAGCAATACTCAGGGGTTACTCCTGGCTCTGCTCTCAGGAATTACTCCTGGAGGTGCTCAGGGGACCATATGGGATGCCGGAGATCGAACCCGGTCGGCCACATGCAAGGCAAACGCCCTACCAGCTGGGTTTTCGCTCCAGCCCACATAGTATTAACTGAAACCCAGTCATGAACAGCGTTAAATCTCACAGTGATTCAATTAAAAAAACAAACCCCATCCTGTGTTTCTGGGCATATATTAAATGACTAGCATTCCATATATGTTGACTAGAATAGAGCCAACAAAGTTTTTCTATAAAGAAGCAAAAAAAGTAGACATTTCAGGCTTTGTACAATTTACATCTTAAATTCTGCATTTTGGCACTACTACCAAACATTTAGTCATTATACCATAAAGGTAGTCATTTCTTACACTTAAATGAGAGGGTGGAAGCCATGTTCCAATATAGTCCTATGAACAAAATCGGGGCAGAGCTGCTACTTACTCTCCCTGTGCTCGACTGATCACGAGGCGTCCGGGAAGGATGGCAGATTCTAGCCCCTGGCCTGCCACCCCAGCAGAGCCTCACAAGAAGTCAGAGGAGCACCCATACCATGAAGGCAGCCATTTTCCACATCCGACTCCCCTCTCATCAGAACTTCACCCAGCAGACGAGCCTATCACAGCCGGGCTCGTTCGGCCGCTTAGACTGTGTGGTTCATCAATAAATGCTGCATTTAGAGGTGACTACAAGAGTATGCCACCCTCACAGCAAGCCTGGCAAGCTGCCCATGTTGTATTTGATATCCCAAATACCAGTAACAATTATATTAGGTCATTCCCATGACGTAAATATAATGGTTTGAGGCTCTTTATCTTTTTTGGAGCAAGCAGATGCCCTTGGGCTCTACTAGCATGAGACAGGACATATGGAGATATTACTGGTGCCCGCTCTAGCAAATAGATGATGAATGGGAAGATAGATAGTGATAGTGAACAAAATCATGACCATAGTTTACTGACACTAATGTTGTCTTTATTCTTGACCAGAAATCAGCACAGCAAAGATTTCCAGTTCTAACTCTATCAGCTAATTTGCAGTTTCTCTTACTGCCACTTGAAAGAATGTTTTGAAAACTAGAACTAATGCGAACATATAAGATCAGTCATTCTTGTACTCTAAAAATATGGATCTTATACCCTCAGAGTATCAAGAACAGTTTTTGAACCACAAGAAAGTAGTGATATTATTGGTAGGAATGTCAACTGGTACAGGTTTTTTGGAAAACAATATGGACATTCCTTCAAAAACTAGAAATTGAGCTCCCATTTGACCCAGCCATACCACTCCTGGGAAGTGATATACCCTGGTAAGCCAAAATTACATAGCAGAAACACCATCTGCACTTCTATGTTCATAGCAGCACTATTCACAATAGCCAGAATCTGGAAACAACCAGAGTGCCCAAGAACAGACGACTGGATTAAGAAACTGTGGTACATCTACACAATGAATTACTATGCAGCTGTTAGGAAAAATGAAATCATGAAATTTGCCTATAAGTGGATGGACATAGAAAGGATCATGCCAAAGGAAATTAGCCAGAAAGAAAAAGACAGATATAGAATGACTGCATTTATTTGCAGGATATAAAAAAATAGCATGATACTAATATCCAAGGCCAAGCAAAACATGGATCAGGAGGTCTTGTCAGTGGGTGGAATTTACCGCAAGTGTGTGTGAGTCAGAGGTTAGGTAAGACTGGGAAGGGAACAGTGTGCTAATAATCATTGAAAATGATAATGCCAGCCTAGAACTGAACATTGAATGTAGGCAAAGTGATATACACGATAACCTCTGAATGTGTCTATTGCAAGCCACAATGTGTAAGAGAGAGGAAGAGAGAGATACAGAGAGAGGGAGAGAGAGAGAAAGAGAGAGAGAAAGAGAAAGAGAGAGAGAGGCAAGGTGCTTGCCATAGAGGCAGGCTAGGGAAGGGGGAGGGAATTGGGGATATTGGTGGTGGGAAATGGGCACTGGTGGAGGGATGGGTGCTGGAACTCTATATGACTGAACCCCAAATATTAACATATTTGTAATTATATATCTCATGATGGTATAATAAAAACAATTTTTAAAAAGGATAAAAAATAGAAAAAAAAGGAATTTCCATGTTAAAAAATAGAAAGTGGTGGAGCTGGTGGAAGACAGGATGAATCATGTGAACATTGGGAAGGTCATGATATCAGATCGTGGAGTGATTTTCAGATTGGTGTCATAGGGTAAGAAGACTGAGGGATGGGGTGGGGTTTTCCCTAAAGGGAATCGATGTTCACAGTCACTAATTTTGGGAAGTGGTTAATTCTGGGCAGGAAATGAGTTGTAATTTTGGGCTGGGGGTGATCTTGCTTCTTTTTCTTTTGGGAATGGTGAGATTGGGATAAGATTCAAAGTCATGGAAAAACCGAGGGAATATTGGTCACAGGGAATGTAATATTTCTTATCACTGTGGTGTTAGATTTTTCACTATGTAGTGGTAATGATCAAGAGGAAAAGCCATCAGCTTGATGACTCAAAGTCACTGATTTCCACTCAGAAATGTCCCTTCCGGAGTTCTAGGCAGTGTGTAGATCATGGGAAATCGTGGCTTAAATAATTTGAAAAGAAATGACTTTATTTTGTAGACTTTGAGGGGAAAGTGTATAGCACTTAAATATGTTCACACCAGGAGTACATAGTCTTCCCAGGGAGTCAAACACATTTGCCTAATATTAAAACATAGGCTAACAAATATTTAGTCACATTCAGGTTGCACCAACAACCCAATGAAGTAATGGGGAGAAGAGCTGAATATAAATTTCTTAAAGAAGACACACAAGAAAGTATATGAACAAGTTCTCTTCATCACTTATAATCAGAGAAATGGAAATGAGAACAATGAGATATCACCTCACACCACTGAGAGTAGAAACTAATTCTGGTGGGAGATGGGGAAAAATAATACTCATTCACTATCAGTAGAAATGACATATGATTCAGCCTTGATGGAAAACAATATTGTGACTTCTCAAAAAATTAAAAAATTATACTACCAGAACCATAGTAAGCAGGTAGGGGATGTGCCTTGCAAAGTGGTCGACCCAGGTTTGATCCTCAGCATCCCATATGGTTCCCTGAGCACTGCCAGGGGTAACTCCTGAGAACATAATTAGGACTAAACATGTCACTTGTCTTCCTGTTGTTCATCAATTTGCTCAAGTGGGCATCAGTAACATCTCCATTCATTGGACATGAGGTCTATTACTGTTACTGTTTTGGCATATTGAATACACCATGGGTAGCTTGGAGGCTCTGCCTTGGCTCTGGGTTCATCCCAGGGGCCCAGTGTTTTTAGTAGGAGTAAACTAGGAGTAATCCAGGTTTGGCTCAAAAAAAAAAAACCAAAAAAAAAGAACTTAAGAATTGATCTTTCATATGACCCCACAATTCTACTGTTTGGCATTTATCTAGAGTCCACAAATATTTCAAAAATGTATTTGCATTCCTATTTTATTGCAGCACTATTTACAATAGCCAAAATCTTAACAACAATCCCAGTGCCTAAGAGCAGATGAGTGGACACAAGACAGTAAGCCATAATTACACATTGGAATGAGGCTCATTTCTAAGAAATGATGAAATCATGCAACTCACCGCTACATGGATAGAACTGGGGGTGGGACATCATGCTGAAGTAAGTAGATCAGAAGGATAGGGAGAAATGCAGAATGTAGATATAAAGAAACTAATTAAAGAGTGGCCAATGGTAATAGACCCTGAGTGTGTACAGGAACTGGGTTTCAGAAGCAGATTTTTAACCTTTGAGTTGTTTATTTTTTCCTTTTTTTGACTTTTTGGACCACATCTGTGATCCTCAGAAGTTACTCCTGACTCAAAACTCAGGAATTACACCTGGCAGATTTAGGGAAACCATATGGGATGCCAGGGATTGAATTCATGTTGACTGCATGCAAGGCAAGTGCCCTACCTGCTGTACTATCTCTCTGGTCCTGAAATTGTTTAATTTTTTTAGTGGGAATAAAGGCACAAAAACATCAATCTTTACTGTAGCTATTGTTGCCACAGAAACATAGGAGGTAGGATGGGTGTTGGGATTCAGAGGGGACAGTGGGACACAGGTGGAAGAACATTTACACTGTGCTGGTTGGGTATGGTGTTGGCACACTGTATTCCCCAAACTCTGTTATGAATATTATTATGAATCATGTGCATAGGATTAAAAAACATAATAGAGTACAACAAACACAGCACAACATAATGGTGCAATACAACACCCAAACTCCATGTTTAATGTATATTCATAATCGACTCTGGGATATATCTGGGTTGAAAGTGATGAATGAAGTCAAATACATCAAGCTGAGAAGGATGAGCAAGAACTTTTTAGACAAAGAAATTGACGTGAAAAGTTGGGGGGTTTCCCAGGAGATTGCTGTAATGTACACAGGGACATAGCTCTGGTTTCATATTGTAAGCTTCTACCTCCTGGCTGTTGAGCTGTTTGAATTTAGACATGTGGATGAATTTTTAAAAAAATTAAATTCCTTTAATTTGAGACCCACCCTGTAGCAGTCTTTTTTCAAGTCTGGCCCAGAAGAGCCTTGCAAGAAGCTAGATGACCCCCACTCCATGAGGGCTGCCATTTTCTTTTTTTTCCCATTTCCAAAAAAAAATCATTTATTTATTTATTTATTTATTTATTTTAAAAAAATTTTTATTATACCACCGTGAAACATACAATTATACAATTACAAAGGTGTTCATAATTGGTTCTTGGTAATATAGTATACCAGCACCCATCCCCTCCACCAGTGCCCCATTTCTACCACCAATGTACCCCACCCCTCCCGCCCATCCCCATGCTGCCTTAATAGCAGGTACCCCTGTTTCCTCTCTTTCTCTCTCTGTCTCTCTCTCTGTCTCTGCATCTCTCTCCCTCTTATTTTACACATTGTGGCTAGCCCTGCAGATATTTAGAGTTTATCACTTAAGTCTCTTTGTGTATATTCAATGGTGAGTTTTAATCTGCCATTACCATTTCCCACATTTAGTAAAACACTGGTATCTATTTATGTCGGATTAATGAATGCAGTCATTCTATATCTGTCCTTTTCCTTCTGACTAATTTCATTCAGCATGATAGTCTCCATGTCCATCAATTTGCAGGCAAATTTCATAATTTCATCTTTTCTGACAGCCGCATAGTATTCCATAGTGTAGATGAACCACAGTTTCTTTAGCCAGTCCTCTGTTCTCGGGCATTTAGGTTGTTTCCAGATTCTAGCTATAGTGAATAGCGCAGAGATGAATAAAGAAGTACAGATAGTGTTTCTGCTATGTGTTTTTCGGTCTCTCAGGTATATTCCCAGGAGTGCTATTGCTGGATCAAATGGGAGCTCAATATCTAGTTTTCAGAGTAATGCCCATATTGTTTTCCAAAAGGGCTTGGACCAGTCGGCACTCCCACCAACAGTGGATCAGAGTCCCTTTTTCCCCCACATCCACACCAGCACCGGTTGTTCTTGCTGTTTTGGATGTGTGCCAGTCTCTGTGGTGTGAGATGGTACCTCATTGTTGTTTTGATTTGCATCTCCCTGATGATTAAAGATGAAGAACACTTTTTCATATGCCTTTTGGCCATTCAAATTTCTTCTTTTTGGAAGCTTCTGTTCATTTCTTCTCCCCATTTTTTGATGGGGTTGGCTGTTTTTTCTCCCATCTTGTCAGAACTCCACCCAGCAGAAGAGCTTATCACAGACCAGCTCATCAAGACCCACCCTGCAGCAGTCTTTTTCAAGTCTGGCCCAGAACTCCACCCAGCAGAAGAGCTGATCATAGCCTGGCTCATTGAGACACACCCTGCAGTAGTCTTTTTCAAGCCCAGCCCAGCAGAGCCCTCGCAAAGAAGTCAAACGACCCCCCCACTCCATGAGGGCTGCCATTTTTCACATCCAGACTCCCCTCTTGTCAGAACTCCACCCAGCAGAGGAGCTGATCACAGACCAGCTGATCAAGACCACCCTGCAGCAGTCTTTTTCAAGTCCGGCCCAGAACTCCACCCAGCAGAAGAGCTGATCATAGCCTGGCTCATCGAGATCCACCCTGCAGTAGTCTTTTTCAAGCCCGGCCCAGCAGAGCCTCGCAAGAAGCCAAACGATCCCCCACTCCATGAGGGCTGCCATTTTTCACATCCAGACTCCCTCTCATCAGAACTCTACCCAGCAGAAGAGCTGATCACAGCCTGGCTTGCGTGGCCGCTTGCTGCCGCGCGGTTCATCAATAAATGCTGGAGATCAGAGGTGACTACAAAGTATGCCACCTGCACAGCAGAGCCTGGGGCAAGCTACCCATGTCATATTTGATATGCCAAATACCAGTAACATTTATAGACCTCATTCTCATTACCTGATGGAATGGTTTGAGGCTCTTTATGTTCTTGGAGAAAGCAGGTGCCCTTGGGCTATACTAGCATGAGGCAGGACATATGGAGATGTTACTGGTGCCTGCTTGAGCAAATCGATGATGAATGGGAAGACAAGGGATACAAGTGAAATTCCTTTTATTGAATCACTATGACATACACCTTTACAAATTTGTTTATGATTGGGTTTCGTCATGCTGTATTATAACACTCATCCCTCCACACGTGTACATTTTCCACCACCAGTCCCCAGTTTCCCCCCCACAACCCATTTGAAATCCCCCAGCTCTGCATCTATGGCAGGGATATTCCCTTCTTTCTCTCTTCTCTCGCTTTTTCTTTTGATCTTATAGTTTGCAATACAGGTACTGAGAGGTTATCATATTTGTACCTTTACCTACTTCCAGCATGCAGTTCTTATACAGAGTGCTCATTTCTTTTTTTTAAAATTTTTTTATTTTTACAAGTACAAAGATATACAATTAAAAAGTTCATATTTGGGTTTTGGTCATACAGTGTTCCAGCACCCATCCCGCCACCAGTGCCCATCTCCCACCACCAACGTCCCCGGTTCCCTCCCCCTCCCCCAGCCCTGCTCCATGGCAGGTTCTTTATTTCTTTCCATTTCTCTCTCTTTCTCTTTTCCTTCCCCTCCAGACTATGGATTACAGAACATACATTAAAGGGTTGTCATGTGTATCTTTTTACCTCTATTTAATGCTCAGTTCTAGGTTGACATTAGTACCCTCGACAATTGTTAGCACCCTGTTCCATTTTCTGTCTTACCTAGCCTCTGACTCCCACACGTTTGTGATAATTTCCACCTTTGACAAGACCTCCTGATATATGTTTCACTTGACCTTGGATATTGGTATCTTAATATGTACATACATATTTATGTTATGCAGATAAATGCAGTCATTCTGTGTCTGTCTCTCTCCTTCTGGCTAATTTCACTCAACATAATATTCTCCATGTCCATCCATTTATAGGCAAATTTTATACCTTTATTTTTCCTAATAGCTGCATAGTATTCCATTGTGTAGATGTACCAAAGCTTCTTTATCCAGTCATCGATTTTTGGGCACTCTGGTTGCTTCCAGATTCTGGCTATTGTGAATAATGCTGCTATGAACATACAAGTAGGGATGGTGTTTCCGCTGCGTATTTTTGGTTTCCCAGAGTAGATTCCCAGGAGTGGTATGGCTGGGTCAAATGGGAGTTCAATTTCTAGTCTCTGGAGGAATGTCCATATTGTTTTCCAGAAAGGCGGTACCAGCCGGCATTCCAACCAATAATGGATGAGTGTCCCCTTTTCCCCACATCCAAGCCAGCATTTGTTGTCCTTGCTCTTTTGAATATGTGCCAGTCTCTGTGGTGTAAAGTGGTATCTCATTGTTGTTTTGATTTGCATCTCTCTGATGATTAGTGATGATGAGCATTTTTCATATGTTTTTTTGCCATTTGAATTTCTTCCTTGCTGAAGTTTCTGTTCATTTCTTCTCCCCATTTTTTGAAGGGGTTGTTTGTTTTCTTCTTGTCAAGTTCTACCAGTGCCTGATATATCCTGGATATTAGCCCCTTATCAGATGGGTATTGGGTGAATATTCTTTCCCATTCTATGGACTGCTTTTATATCTTAGTCACTGTTTCTTTTTGAGGTGCAGAAGCTTTTTAGTCTCATGTAGTCCCATATGTTTATCTTTTCTTCTAGTTGTTTTGTTAGTGATGTTTCACCTTTGAAGATGCCTTTAGCTTCAATGTCGTGGAGGGTTTTTCCTATATTTTCTTCAATGTAATTTATGGATTCAAGTCTGATATTGAGATCTCTAATCCATTTTGATCTGATTTTTGTGCATGGTGTTAGACACAGGTCCAAATTCATTTTTTTACATGTCGCTGCCCAGTTTTCCCCAACACCACTTGTTGAAGAGGGCTTTCCTTACTCCATTTTAGACTCATTGCACCTTTATCAAAGATTACATGATCATGTGTTTGAGGTTGGGTGTCAGGATAGTCAATTCTATTCCATAGGTCCACAGGTCTGTTTTTATTCCAATACCATGCTGTTTTAATTACTACTGCCTTGTAGTACAGTTTGAAGTTGGGAAAGGTGATGCCTCCCATCTTCTTTTTCCCGAGGATTGCTTTAGCTATCCTTGGGGGGTTTATTGTTCCATACAAATTTCAGGAGTATTTGGTCAATTTCTTTGAAGAATGTCATGGGTATCCTTATAGGGACTGCATTGAATCTGTATAGAGCTCTAGGGAGTATTACCATTTTGACAATGTTGATTCTCCCCATCCATGAGCAGGGAATATGTTTCCATTTCCTTGTGTCCTCTTTTATCTCTTGGAGCAGTGTCTTGTAGTTTTCTTTGTACAGGTCCTTTACATACTTGGGTAGGTTGGTTCCTAGGTATTTGATTTTCTGTGGCACAATTGTGAATGGAATTGTTTCCTTAATATCCCTTTCTTCTCTTTCGTTATTTGTATATAGGAATGCCACCGACTTTTGGGTGTTGATTTTGTATCCTGCCACTCTACTATATGCATCTATTGTTTCTAGGAGTTTTTTGGTAGAGAGTTTAGGGTTCTCTAGGTATAATATCATGTCATCTACAAATAATGATAGCTTGACTTCTTCCTTGCCTATCTGGATGCCCTTGATGTCCTTTTTCTTCTCTGATTGCTATGGCAAGTACTTCCAGTACTATATTGAATAAAAGAGGTGAGAGTGGGCAACCTTGTCTTGTCCCTGATCTCAGGGGGAAGGCTTTCAACTTTTCCCCATTGAGAATGATGCTCGCTGTGGGCTTTTGGTAGATGGCTGTAACTATCTTGAGGAAAGTCCCTTCAATTCCCATTTTCTGGAGGGTTTTAATCACGAACGGGTACTGGATCTTGTCAAATGCTTTCTCTGCGTCTATTGATAGGATCATATGGTTTTTATTTTTTCTTTTATTGATGTGATGTATTATGTTGATTGACTTGTGAATGTTGAACCATCCTTGCATTCCTGGGATGAATCCTACTTGGTCATGATGTATAATCTTCTTGATGAGTCTTTGGATTCATGTTTGCTAGTATTTTTTTGAAGATCTTAGCATCCGTGTTCATCAGGGATATTGGTCTGTAGTTTTTCTTTCTTTGTATTGTCTCTCCCTGCTTTGGGTATCAGGGTGATATGTGCCTCATAGAAGCTGTCTGGGAGTGTTTCTGTTTCTTCCATTTCCTGGAAGAGCTTGAAAAGGACTGGCAGTAGGTCCTCCCTTAAAGGTTTGGTAGGAGTTCACTAGGGAATCCGTCTGGACCTGGGCTTTTGTGTTTGGGCAGACTTTTAATTACTGTTTCTATTTCCTCAATGGTGATAGGCTTATTCAGGTATTGGAGGTCTTCTTGTTTCAGCCGTGGGAGGTTATAGGACTTCAGGAATTGATCCATTTCTTCTAGATTCTCATGTTTCACGGCATACAGGCTCTCAAAGTAATCTCTGATGATCTTTTGGATTTCTGTGGTTTCTGTTGTGATGTCACCATTTTTATTTCTGATTCTGTTTATTTGGGTTCTCTCTTTTCCCTGTCCTTACAAGTCTTGCCAATGGTTTGTCAATCTTGTTTAATTTTTCAAAAAAACCAGCTCTTGGTTTCATTAATCTTTTGGATTTTTTTTTGGCTTCCAACTCATTGATTTCCTCTCTAAGTTTTATTATTTCCTTTTTTCTGCCTTGGTTGGGCTCCTTTTTGTTGGTCTTTTTCTAATGTCTTCAGCTCTGTAGTCAGGTTATTTATGTGGGCCCTTTCTTGTTTCCTGATGTATGCTTGCAGAGTTATAAACTTCCCTCTTAACACGGCTTTTGCCGTGTCCCACAAGTTCTTATAGTTGGTGTCTTCGTTTTCATTTGTTTCCAGAAATCTTTGGATTTCCTGTTTGATTTCTTCTATGACCCATTTGTTGTTCAGGAGTGAGCTGTTCAGTTTCCAGGTGTTTGGTTTGACTCCCTGTTTCTGTGTACGGTTAACTTCCATTTTCAGTGCATCATGGTCTGAAAAGATAGCTGACACAATTTCTATCTTTTTTATTTTATTGAGGTATGCTTTGTGGCTCAGCATGTGGTCTATCTTGGAGAATGTTCCATGTGCACTAGAGAAAAATGTGTATTCAGCTTTTTTGGCATGAAAAGCCCTGTATATATCCACTAGGCTCTCTTTCTTCCATTTCTTCCTTCAGGGCCAATATTTCCTTGGTGAGTTTCAGTCTTGTTGATCTATCCATCGTTGATAGAGCAGTGTTGAAGTCTCCAACTATTATTGTGCTACTGTTAATGTCTTCTTTGAGGTCTCTTAGCAGTTGTTTTATGTATTTTGCTGGCCCCTCGTTGGGTGCATATATGTTTAGTAGTGTAATTTCTTCCTGGTGTACATACCCCTTAAGTAATAAGAAATGGCCTTCGTTGTCCCTTCTAACCTTTTTCAGCCTGAAGTCTATATTATCTGATACTAATATGGCCACACCAGCCTTTTTGGGAGGAGTTGTTTGCATGGAGAATGGTCTTCCAACCTTTGACTTTGAGTCTGTGTTTGTTCTGATTATTCAGATGTGTTTCTTGTAGACAGCAGAATGTTGGGTTCAATTTTTTAATCCATTTTGTTACTCTGTGTCTCTTAATTGGTGCATTTAGACCATTGACATTTAGAGAGATTATTGTCATCGGATTTTGTGCCATCTTTCTGTTTGTGCTTGTTGTGCTTATGGGTTTGGTCGGGATTACAGTAGACCCTTCAGTCCTTCTTTTAAGGTTGGTTTTGAGTCCATGAAGTTCCTGAGTTGTTGCTTATCCATGAAGTTGTGTATCTTTCCTTCATATCTGAATGTGAGTCTGGCCGGGTAAAGAATTCTTGGTGAGGCCTGCAGTTCATTGAGCCTTTTCTACAATATCCCACCATTGTTTTCGGCTCGGAGTGTTTCATCAGAGAAGTCTGCTGTAAATCTTGGAGATGTTCCTTTGTATGTGATTTCCTTCTTTGATCTTGCTGCTTTCAGTATTCTATCTCTATCTATAGTTTTTGTCATTTTTATTAAGATGTGTCTTGGAGTATTCTTGTTGGGGTTTCTTTTAGCTGGTATCCTACGGGCCTCCTGGATCTTGAGGCAAGCGTTCTTTAGTTCCGGGAACTTCTCAGCAATTATGGCTTTGACAGTTTCTTCTTCATCAGGGTTTTCTTCTTGCCCTTCTGGGACCCCCAATGATCCGTATGTTGTTTCTTCTGGCTTCATCCCGATTATCTCTTGTTGTCTGTTTGGTAATTGTGAGTCTTTTTCTATCTTCTGGTGTTGTGTAGCGAATCTTTTGGAACGCGTCTTCGAGATCACTAATTCTTTCTTCAGTAGCTATTATTCTGCTATGCTGGCTTTCCACTGTGTTTTTCATTTCATTTACCTCATTTTTAATAACTGTCATTTCCATTTGCATTTTCCTCACTTCTTCTATCATGTCCTCTTGTGTTTTATTGAGTTTTGCATTCCATTGCTTCTTTTGAATTCCTTATGAATTCTTAACATTTCTTTCCAAAATTCCTTATCAGAGAGGTTATACAACTCATTGGTATTGCTTGGCTCATCTGGACTAGTGACTTCACTCACAGAGCTTGATGGAATTTTGCGTTGCTTTACCATTATGACTATTGTAGGTTGCAAATATGGGTGGGGCTTGGGGACTTGATAGTACAGTTAGTAGGTGTCTGATCTGTTTGCAGAGTTTGGGTGGGTAGCAAGGATGTAGGAACCAAGGTTCACTGGTACCTCATGCAAGATAGGTAGTAAGAGGGTCACGGGATGCGCTAGCGTCCGTGCAGTTTTGTGTTTTGGGATATTCCCAGAAGCGCAGGGCCCAAGGGGTCAGTGGTGAAACCAAGGCAGTTTGCCTTGGTTCCCATTGATGGAGTTTCCGCTCTTCCCTGGGGCAACTTTGGTCCGTAGAGATGCAGGGGTCACACACACATACCTGTGGGGGGAGATTGCAGCCGGTCCTGGAAGCGCAGGGCCCAAAGGGTCCGGGGTGAGAACCAAGGCAGTTTGCCTTGGTTCCTCGTTGATGGAGTTTCCGGCTCTTCCCTGGGGCAACTTGGGTCAGCGGAGATGCAGGGGGTCACACACACACACCTGTGGGG
>JAJIBD010023313.1:0-225878 GCA_021461705.1 Cryptotis parvus | reverse complement strand
ACAATTAAAAAGATATACAATTAAAAAGTTCACATTTGGGTTTTGGTCATACAGTGTTCCAGCACCCATCCCGCCACCAGTGCCCATCTCCCACCACCAACATCCCCAGTTCCCTCCCCCCCCCCCCAGCCCGCCTCCATGGCAGGTTCTTTATTTCTTTCCCTTTCTCTCTCTTTCTCTTTTCCTTCTCTTCCAGACAATGGATTAAAGAACATACATTAAAGGGTTGCCATGTGTATATTTTTGCCTCTATTTAATGCTCAGTTCTAGGTTGGTATTAGTACTTCTCCACAATTGTTAGTACACTGTTCCATTTTGTGTCTTACCTAGTCTCTGACTCCTGCACACTTTGTGATAAATTCCACCTTTGACAAGACCTCCTGATACATGTTTCACTTTACCTTGGATATTGGTATCATAATATGTACATATATATTTATTTTATGCAAATAAATGCAGTCATTCTGTATCTGTCTCTCTCCTTCTGGCTAATTTCACTCAACATAAACTTCTCCATGTCCATCCATTTATAGGCAAATTTTATAACTTCATTTTTCCTAACAGCTGCATAGTATTCCATTGTGTAGATGTACCAAAGCTTCTTTATCCAGTCATCGATTCTTGGGCACTCTGGTTGTTTCCAGATTCTGGCTATTGTGAATAATGCTGCTATGAACATAAAAATAGGGATGGTGTTTCCGCTGCATATTTTTGGCTTCTCAGAGTAAATTCCCAGGAGTGGTATGGCTGGGTCAAATGGGAGTTCAATTTCTAGTCTTTGGAGGAATGTCCATATTGTTTTCCAGAAAGGCTGTACCAGCCAGCATTCCCAGCAATAATGGATGAGTGTCCCCTTTTCCCCACATCCATGCCAGCACTTGTTGTTCTTGCTCTTTTGAATATGTGCCAGTCTCTGTGGTGTAAAATGATATCTCATTGTTGTTTTGATTTGCATCTCTCTGATGATTAGTGATGATGAGCATTTTTTCATATGTTTTTTGGCCATTCGAATTTCTTCCATGCTGAAGTTTCTGTTCATTTCTTCTCCCCATTTTTTGATGGGGTTGTTTGTTTTCTTCTTGTAAAGTTCTACCAGTGCCTGATATATCCTAGATATTAACCCCTTATCAGATGGATATTGGGTGAATATTCTTTCCCATTCTGTGGACTGCTTTTGTATCTTAGTCACTGTTTCTTTTGAGGTGCAGAAGCTTTTTAGTTTCATGTAGTCCCATATGTTTATGTTTTCTTCTAGTTGCTTTGTTAGTGATGTTTCATCTTTGAAGATGCCTTTAGCTTCAATGTCGCGGAGGGTTTTTCCTATATTTTTGTCGCTGTACTTTATGGATTCAAGTCTGATATTGAGATCTTTAATCCATTTTGATCTGATTTTTGTGCATGGTGTTAGACACAGGTCCAAATTCATTTTTTTACATGTCGCTGCCCAATTTTCCCAACACCACTTGTTGAAGAGGCTTTCCTTACTCCATTTTAGACTCATTGCACCTTTATCAAAGATTAAATGATCATGTGTTTGAGGTTGGGTGTCAGGATACTCAATTCTATTCCATAGGTCCACAGGTCTGTTTTTATTCCAATACCATGCTGTTTTAATTACTACTGCCTTGTGGTACAGTTTGAAGTTGGGTAAGGTGATGTCTCCCATCTTCTTTTTCCCCGAGGATTGCTTTCGCTATCCTTGGGGCTTTATTGTTCCATACAAATTTCAGCAGTGTTTGGTCAATTTCTTTGAAGAATGTCATTGGTATCCTCATAGGGATTGCATTGAATCTGTACAGAGCTCTAGGGAGTATTACCATTTTGACAATGTTGATTCTCCCCATCCATGAAGAGGGAATGTGTTTCCATTTCCTTGTGTCTTCTTTAATCTCTTGGAACAGTGTCTTGTAGTTTTCTTCGTACAGGTCCTTTACATACTTGGGTAAGTTGATTCCTAGGTGTTTGATTTTCTGTGGCACAACTTTGAATGGAATAGTTTCCTTAATATCCCTTTCTTCTCTTTCGTTATTTGTATATAGGGAAAGCCACTGACTTTTGGGTGTTGAATTTGTAACCTGCCACTCTACTATATGCGTCTATTTTTTCTAGGAGTTTTTGGGTAGAGAGTTTAGGGTTCTCTAGGTATTATATCATGTCATCTGCAAATAATGATAGCTTGACTTCTTCCTTGCCTATCTGGATGCCCTTGATGTCCTTTTTCTTCTCTGATTGCTATGGCAAGTACTTCCAGTACTATATTGAATAAAAGAGGTGAGAGGGGGCAACCTTGTCTTGTCCCTGATCGCAGGGGGAAGTCTTTCAACTTTTCCCTATTTAGAATGATGCTTGCTGTGGGCTTTTGGTAGATGGCTGTAACTATCTTGAGGAAAGTCCCTTCAATTCCCATTTTCTGGAGCGTTTTAATCATGAACGGGTGCTGGATCTTGTCAAATGCTTTTTCTGCGTCTATTGAATGGATCATATGGTTTTTATTTTTTCTTTTATTGATATGATGTATTATGTTGATTGACTTGCGAATGTTGAACCATCCTTGCATTCCCCGGGATGAATCCTACTTGGTCATGATGTATAATCTTCTTGATGAGTCTTTGGATTCTGTTGGCTAGTATTTTGTTGAAGATCTTAGCATCCGTGTTCATCAGGGATATTGGTCTGTAGTTTTCTTTCTTTGTGTTGTCTCTCCCTGTTTTGGGTATCAGGGTGATATGTGCCTCGTAGAAGCTGTTTGGGAGTGTTTCTGTTTCTTCTATTTCCTGGAAGAGCTTGAAAAGGACTGGCAGTAGGTCCTCCTTAAAGGTTTGGTAGAGTTCAATAGTGAATACGTCTGGACCTGGGCTTTTGTGTTTGGGCAGACTTTTAATTACTGTTTCTATTTCCTCGATGGCTATAGGCTTATTCAGGTATTGGAGGTCTTCTTGTTTCAGCCGTGGGAGGTTATAGGACT
Organism: Cryptotis parvus; assembly: GCA_021461705.1. Classification (NCBI taxonomy): domain Eukaryota; kingdom Metazoa; phylum Chordata; class Mammalia; order Eulipotyphla; family Soricidae; genus Cryptotis; species Cryptotis parvus. Next base: position 222,913 of record JAJIBD010023313.1, on the reverse strand, counting down.
TCAGAAATTTATCCATTTCCTCTAGATTCTCATGTTCGGCATACAGGCTCTCAAAGTAATCTCTGATGATATTTTGGATTTCTGTGGTTTCTGTTGTGATGTCACCCTTTTTATTTCTGATTCTGTTTATTTGGGTTCTCTCTTTCCCTGTCCTTACAGGTCTTGCCAATGGTTTGTCAATCTTGTTTATTTTTTCAAAAAAAACAGCTCTTGGTTTCATTAATCTTTTGGATTGTTTTTTTTGGGTTTCCAACTCATTATTTCCTCTCTAAGATTTATTATTTCCTTTTTTCTGCCTGGGTTGTTCTCCTTTTGTTGGTCTTTTTTCTAATGTCTTCAGCTGTGTAGTCAGGTTATTTATGTGGGCCCTTTCTTGTTTCCCTGATGAATGCTTGCAGAGCTATAAATTTCCCTCTTAACAAGGCTTTTGCCGTGTCCCATAAGTTCTTATAGTTGGTGTCTTCATTTTCATTTGTTTCCAGAAATCTTTGGATTTCCTGTTTGATTTCTTCTATGACCCATTTGTTGTTCAGAAGTGTGCTGTTCAGTTTCCAGGTGATTGGTTTGACTCCCTGTTTCTGTGTACGGTTAACTTCCATTTTCAGTGCATCATGGTCTGAAAAGATAGCTGACACAATTTCTATCTTTTTAATTTTATCGAGGTATGCTTTGTGGCTCAGCATGTGGTCTATCTTGGAGAATGTTCCATGTGCACTAGAGAAAAAATGTATTCAGCTTTTTTGGCATGAAGAGCCCTGTATATATCCACTTGCTCTCTTTCTTCCATTTCTTCCTTCGGGGCCAATATTTCCTTGGTGAGTTTCAGTCTTGTTGATCTATCCATCGTTGATAGAGCAGTGTTGAAGTCTCCAACTATTATTGTGCTACTGTTAATGTCTTCTTTGAGGTCTCTTAGCAGTTGTTTTATGTATTTTGCTGACCCCTCGTTGGGTGCATATATGTTTAGTAGTGTAATTTCTTCCTGGTGTACATACCCCTTAATAAATAAGAAGTGGCCTTCGTTGTCCCTTCTAATCTTTTTCAGCCTGATTCTATATTATCTGATACTAATATGGCCACACCAGCCTTTTTGGAGGAGTTGTATGCATGGAGAATGGTCTTCCAACCTTTGACTCTGAGTCTCTGTTTGTTCTGATTATTCAGATGCGTTTCTTGTAGACAGCAGAATGTTGGGTTCAATATTTTTAATGCATTTTGTCACTCTGTGTCTCTTAATTGGTGCATTTAGACCATTGACATTGAGAGAGATTATTGTCATTGGATTTTGTGCCATCTTTCTTTTTGTGTTTGTTGTGCTTATGGGTTTGGTCGCATTACAGTAGACCCTTCAGTCCTTCTTTTAAAGTTGGTTTTTGAGTCCATGAAGTTCCTGAGTTGTTGCTTATCCATGAAGTTGTGTATCTTTCCTTCATATCTGAATGTGAGCCTGGCCGGATAAAGAATTCTTGGTGAAGCCTGCAGTTCATTGAGCCTTTTCGCAATATCCCACCATTGTTTTCGGGCTCGGAGTGTTTCATCAGAGAAGTCTGCTATAAATCTTAGAGATGTTCCTTTGTATGTGATTTCCTTCTTTGATCTTGCTGCTTTCAGTATTCTATCCCTATCTATAGTTTTTGTCATTTTTATTAAGATGTGTCTTGGAGTATTCTTGTTGGGGTTTCTTTTAGCTGGTATCCTACGGGCCTCTTGGATCTTGAGGCAAGCGTTCTTTAGTTCCGGGAACTTTTCAGCAATGATGGCTTTGACAGTTTCTTCTTCATCAGGGTTTTCTTCTTGCCCTTCTGGGAGCCCAATGATCCGTATGTTGTTTCTTCTGGCTTCGTCCCGATTATCTCTTGTTGTCTGTTCGGTAAGTGTGAGCCTTTTTTCTATCTTCTGGTGTTGTGTAGAGAATCTTTGGAACTCATCTTCGAGATCACTAATTCTTTCTTCAGTAGCTATTATTCTGCTATGATGGCCTTCCACTGTGTTTTTTAATTTCATTTAACTCATTTTTAATATCTGTCATTTCCCTTTGCATTTTCCTCACTTCTTCTCTCATGTCCTGTTATATTTTATTGAGTTTGCATTCCATTGCTTCTTTGAATTCTTTTTGAATCCTTAACAGTTCTTTCCGAAATTCTTTTTCAGAGAGGTTATACAACTCATTGGTATTGCTAGACTCATCTGGACTAGTGACTTCACTCACAGAGCTTGATGGAATTTTGCGTTGCTTTACCATTATGACTATTGTAGGTTGCAAATGTGAGTTCTTGGGTGACTAGATAGTACAGTTAGTAGGTGTCTGGTCTGTTTGCAGAGTTTGGGTGGGTGGCAAGGATGTAGGGAACCAAGGTTCACTGGTACCTCATGCAAGGTAGGCAGTAAGATGGTGGTGCGGACGCTGAGCGTCCGCATGGTTTTGAGTTTTGGGATGTTCCCAGAAGCGCAGGGCCCAAGGGTCGGTTCAGGGTGAAACCAAGGCAGTTTGCCTTGGTTCCTGTTGATGGAGTTTCTGCTCTTCCCTCTATTTCTGCCTTCTTTTCATTAAAACATCATAATAAATGTAACATAATTAAGTAACAATTGAAGAAATATAATTAGGAAAAGTATTGTAATAATTGGCTGAGGAGAGAAAAAATAGCTTCATGAGATAGAAGATTGAGTGATGGTTAATAAAAAACATATCAACCTAGCCTGGAGTACTTAATTATATTTTAATGGCTATTTTAGAATTATACTAACTTCTTTAGACCACTATGATTCTGTTTATTGATTTTACTAAATAGCTTTTGAATACCTCATGAGTTTATCATGATTAAATGAAATAAAATAATATAGATAAAAATTTATCTTGCTACTACACACAACAGCTTATTTTCTGTACTCCCTAAAACTCTAGACACGTCCTTCCTTCTCCAGTCATGAATACCTTCTGTTTTCCTTCAGGCAACTTCCAAATCACCTTTTGGGAAAAATCAATTCTTGGAAAATATTTATATTACTATTTGTGCTACTATATAAATACATGACTTAGTTTTTATGTAAAATTTTATGTACATATATGTTTATAGTTTTGTTGATATATCCGACTGTGTGAGTAGTCCAATGTTATTTTTAATAACTATTTTCCTCCTTATTTAATAAACAGGATCAATTCTATGAAGAGTATTAACATAGGTGTGCTCATGGAGAAGCACAATGAGGAGGTGAATTTCTTACTCAGAAGGCTCGTGTACCTTTTAATGTGAACTGAAAAAAAGAAACAGTTGCATTGTTTTCATGCATACTATTCTGCATTATTATCAGTACCTGTTATTATCAGAAATTTTAATGCTTTTCCAAATGTTGAGAGATGGTGGTGTTGACTGAATTTTCAGCCCAGAATATTTATGGATTATTTTTTAAATAAATTCCTGATATCCTTAAATAAAAATAGATTTGATATTCATGGGTTAAACTGTGAGTTATAAACTTTCACTATTTTATTTTACTATTATAATTCCTAGTAAGATTAAACATACAAAGTTTCCTTGCTTAAACAAAAATATATCCAAAGATTAAAAATGTCAGGAAAGTGAGAAAAATATATCAAAAGATCAATCAAGTTAGAGTGAACCAATAGTAATAAAAATGTAAAAGAGAAACAAGATAGCATACTAATCAAGAAAATACACAAATAAACATATTTCCATAATGAATTTTATTAAATAAATAAGTGAAAATATACTTTGGGGTATTTGACCTACATCGGAGTTTCTTGGGGCTATTTCTGCTGTATTTCTTGGAGGTTGCTCCTAGTGTTGTTAAAAAAAATCAAAATTGGCTCTTTTATATAAGAAGTATAATTAATGTTGCTATTTGATCATTAAAAACTGATTAGAGTGGATCTTGCCCCTGTTCAATATTTTTTGATGGCATAAACTAATAGGCATTTTCTATTCTAGAAACCTAATTTGTAATAGTTTAAAATAACAATAAGGGGTGAGAACAATAGTCCAAGGGGAAGGTGTTTGCCTTTTACGCAACTCACCTGGGTTTGATCCCAGCGTACCACAGTCCCCCTGCACCGCCTGGAGTAAGTCCTGACTGCAGAACCAGCCCCTGAGCTCTGCTGGGCTCAAGCAAATAAAATGGATGACTGCAGTCGACCCCTGAGCATTTCTGGGTGTGACCCAAAAATTCAAACAATAAAATAAAATAACAGTAAGGAAAGGACTGGAGAGATAGTGCACCTGGTAGGGTGTTTTACCTTGCATGTATTAACCCAGGTTCAATCCCCAAAACACATGTGGCTCTCTAAACCCCAGCAGAATTAATCCTTGAGTGCAGAGCCAGGAATAAGCCCTGCAGTCCTGGTTGAAAATAAGAACATATTCAATAATATTATTTACACATGACTTATGCTTACTAATCTAGATGCTCTATTTACCAAAATATATCCCATTATTTGCCAAAGATGAGCCTCAGGTTATTGTTATGTGACTGATGATAAAGCAGCAGAATTCTGTTTTATAATATTTATTTTTTCATTTAAGAAACAAGATGGCAGGGGCCAGAGACATTACACAGGTCATAGACTCAGACCTTGCATGTGTCTGACCTTAGTTCACTACTGCATGTGCCCCAACACCACCCGGTAGTGCTGGAGGCCCCATTGGTATGGCTGGTGCAGTGCTGGAGGCCCCATTGATATGGCTGGTGCAGTGCTGGAGGCCCCATTGGTATGGCTGTGTGTGACCCTGGAAACCTCCAGGCACTGCTCAGGGACCCCAACTAATCTCTGGCACTACAGGATTCAATCAACTACAAGGGTTACTCTTTGCACTGAATAATGAGGCTGGTTGACTTAAAGCTAGTTCACTGGGCAAGGGCCCCAATGCCTTTAGAGGACTCCAAATATATTTACACACACACACACACATATATATACATATATATATATGTATATATATATGTGTGTGTGTGTGTGTGTGTACACATAGCAACTTTAGCCTCACTCCAAGTCAAATATCACTTGAATATTACGCCTCACTCAAGTGAGAGAAGGAATCGGAGCTCCTACCTCCATCACCGTTCCAGAGTCAGAGACACTGTATGGTTTGCCAAGGCATCAAAAAATCAGATAGACTGGACATGTAATATGATTTGGAGACAACCGCTGGACTAGAGCCATTACCGACTGGATCCCATGGGACGTAAAAAGATCACTTGGCCACCCACCTACAAGATGGTCAGACTTCTTTGTCAAGACCCTTAACTAACGGTTTGAGGCTCTTTGTATTCCTGAATCAACCAGATGTCATTGGGCTACATTGGCAAGTGGTAGGGTCAAATGGAAATATTATTGGCGCCCGCTCAAGCAAGCGAATGAATAACGGGATATCAAGTGATCAAGTGATCAAGAACTTCAGCCATTCTTGATTTAATAAAAATTTTAAATGACTGTGCTCCAACCACCATTAAAAGAACACTTTATAGACTTAACTAGAATTGCTAACATAGTATATACCCAGGATCAAACATTGCCATAGCAAGTATAGAATTCACGATTGTAGAAGATTGTACTGTACCCTCAAGAAATCATGAAATGCTATCTTATACATTTCTTCCGTTATTATTCTTGGGCCTACCCTGTTAATCAGAATAGATAATATAACTTTATATCTCCCCAAGAGCTTGTAGATAATTGTTGTATGACCTGCCTAGCTAGGTTGGGATCTTTGCTGTTTAATCTATTTAGGGTTAAGCTTGGAGCAATGTTGGATTCAGCCAGGGGATGGCTGAGCCCCTTACCCGGAGGTCAGCTCCATGGGTTGCTTCCACATGGAGCCGGCCGGGAGCGCAGCTGTGGACTGAAGTGGATGGACTCCATAGTTCCTCAGAGCTCTATCCAAGAGAAAACCTGATCTTCCCCCTTTAAGTTTTATCAGCAAATGCTCGGGTTGAGAGCCTTCTACTGAGACTATACCACCTACACGGTAAAGCCTGGCAGGCTACCCTGTTTTATTTACTTTGTATGCCAAAGACTAGTAACAATTATGGACCTCAGTTCCATAACCTGAAGAATGGTTTCGGGCTCCTCCTGTCCCTGTAGCAAGTAGATGCCCTTGGGTTGCACTTGCTTGTGACAAGACTAATGGAGATGTTACCAGTGCCCACTAGAGCAAATCAATGAACAATGGGAAGACAGTGATACAGTGATACAGTGAGAGTTTAAGCTATTTATATATCTTTAAGCCAGGTATCATGGTAATGAGATCTCTCTTCTGTGTAAACACAGATAGAGGATGTGACAGTTACAAGAGTCATTTTAACTCTGAATTAATAACTTCTGAAATATTATTTTAATCTCTACTAGGATTTCAATGTTATCTCAGTTGGGCACAATTCCTCTTAATACCCACTGGTACCAGCGTGGGACAGATGTACTATACTAGGAAACTACCACCCTGACGATGTTGAGACAACCATTAAGATCAAAGGAAGGATCATACTAGTTTGCTCTCAAGCAGGTGAGCATGACCCTTTCTTTTAAGTAACAGAGGACAATACACGCAGAATCACCTTGATGTGGAATATAAATAAAAAAGGACCTGTGGGTACCATCTAGATTGCATGAAGCCCACAAAATGACGATGTGTTTCTCCCTATGAATATTTAGGATAATATTAGGAATAATCCATTAAGATCTATTTCTTTATAACAGCCCCCTCTCTCTACAAGTGTTTTCACATAAGAGATAATCTCAGAGGAAGGACAAGACCCTGGCATACTCATTTGTTTAGACTTGAAACAAGTGTAGCAGCACCCTAGTGTGGTACCACCTTACATCAAATCTAGCTCATTTATTGATCTTTGTTGACACTATCCTCCCTGAAGAAAGAATTATTGCTTTTGGATATACAGGGGGACTAAGAGGAGATAAGGCATCCACTTTGGTGGGAGATGGGCCCCAGTGCATGGTCGAAGTTCTGACCAAGAGCTAGAGATCTGGGAATTCCATTTTCTCAGATTGTAATACTGAACTTGTTTTATTACTGATAAGTAGTAAAAGCCTTTTGGAACTGCGGTGGACTTGTGAGTTTCATCCACTCCTGACTCGCCCTGGAGGTAGAAGGGAACTCATTTCCTGATATTCTTGGGGGCCCCAGTGGCTCCCTGATAGTTAATTTTTAATTACAGCAAATGAAATCTATACTATTGTAGATGACTGCTAACTGCTACACAGTTGAGTTCGGGTGATGTTACAATAAAATGTTAATTGGTAGATCAGAAAATTATTATATAAATAAATTCTTGTAATTTGCAACAGCAAGGAGGCATGTAGAGAGCACATGCTTAAGGAAATATGACAGAGAAAGAAAAACATCATATAGTTTTACTCCTATGTGCTACATAAAGAAAATAAACAAAAGAAACAATGAAAGTTGGACTTTATGTCAAATCAGTAGCTAAAAGAGAGAGAATAGGTAAGAAAAGTTCTGTAAATAAAGTCAGGTCAACAAAGATTGCAAAGGATTTATTAGAATTTTGGTTTTGAACATCAATGGATATATGCACATTATGCTTTGGACTTTATAAAATTCTAGTTGTTTGATTTTTAATCACATAGTATTCCAGAAAAAATGTTACAATGCAATATTGTTTCAGTAAATATAAATATGCAAAGTTATGTGTGCATATTACACAGATCATATATATTAAGGTATTAGCAGTTTATTTCCGTAGAACACTGAGATTATTCTCTGTCTCTGTCCTCTGCCTCTCTGTATATTTCTCAGTGTCTCTGTCACAGCATCTCTGTCTCTCTCTGCCGTGCCTCTTTACCTTCTGGGAAGTGAAGCCAGAGGGGTGCTGATTTGCTATGTTCCAGGTGTGTAACACTAAGTTTAAAGGGTCTATATCAGGAATGCTAGGGAGTGACACAGAGCAGAGAGAAAATAGAAAATGTTTAGATAAAAGGCCAATGAATTAGTGAGGGACAGATTAACTCTTACTTTGGCTTTTATAAATATATAATGGGAATGTTTCAACATTTTAGAGAAATGAGACTATTAAATGAATTATACAACACAAGATAACTTTGGTTGCTTTGTAGAAAATATACTGGGATAAGGATGGGTTTTGGTATCAGACAGATGTACTATGATGATATATGTTATTCATATAAATTATGATAGGTTAACAATATGTTTCAAGGTGAAATCAATAGATTCGGTTAAGACAACAGTGGTATATACAAATGATCTGGTAATAATTTGAAGCTTTGAAACCTTAAATTTTGGAGTTAATGATATAAACAGCAGAGTGGAAAATTCCTTGGATTCAGGAAAATTGAGAAGATACAGATCAAGGATTGTTTTACCTGCTAATTTTGAGAAACATATTTCATATTCATGACTGTCATAAATAAAGTGAGTGTTCTATTAACAGATACTACTGAAGACACAAATTTGACAGTCATTATCCAGAAGGGACAATATCATAAACTACTGGTGATAGTGTAAATATGTACAACAAATAGAAATATGTATGTACGCTATAGTCTTGCGATGGTGCACATATATCTCACACAGGCCATTTATATTACTGGTGAATAGGATTGCATAGGAGGAATAAGTCACCATAAATACAACAGAAAAGAGGGTAAATTTTAGAAAGTATCAAATTAGCTATTGAATACCCTGAACAATTCACAGAGGTAAAGTAAAAACATAAGTTTAATAATCGTTTATCATTTAGCTTTATGGGCTCTGTTGTTCAAGTATCTGGCCCCACCATTTTATTGAGTCACTGTGAATGCACATTGTTGTTCATGGTTGGTTACGTCATATAATGATCCAACAGCCATCCCTTCACCAGTGTACATTTCCCATCATCAATGGCCCCAGTTTCTCCTGCCATTCACCTCCCCTGTCCCACCACAGTCTGTATCTATGACAAAAACACATTCTATCTCTTCTCTCTCTCTCTCTCTTCTCTCTCTTCTCTCTCTTCTCTCTCTCTCTCCCCCTTTGAGGCATTGTAGTTTGCAATTCAGGTATTGAAAGGTTATCATGTCTATCACTTTAACTCCTTTCAACATCCAGCTCTTCATTTCTTGTCCAGAGTGGTCTATTCCAACTAACATCATCATAATGGTCCCTGCTCTGGACTAAAAACATTTGCCCTCTACCCCAGATCCCTCACTTGCAACAAGCTTCCAACCACAGATAAGTCCTCCTGGTCCTGGTTTCTGCTGTCTTTTGGGGAATCAGTCTAAGACTATGGTTTGGGTTGTTTGTTTCTTCTTTTCATATCACTCAATGAGTGTAATTATGCTCTGCCTGTCCTTTTCCTCTGACTTGTCTCATTCAGCCTGTTACTCTCCATCTAAGTGTAATTTTGTGACTTTGTTTTCCCTAATGCTGTGTAGTTTCCTATTGTGTAGATGCACCATAGTTTACCCAATTATCTGTTTGGGGGAATTTCAGTTTCTTCCATACTTTAGCTATTCTTTAGGACTCTCAATGAACAAATCGTCCAACAGTGCATACGTGAGATTCAAAAGAAAAACTGCCAGCAATCTATATTAGGTAGAGAAACTCCAGGGCAGAAAGCAACCAGATCCTGAGGACATCTATAAATTGTATCTTTATAAAACTAGACAATTTCCCCAACTCTAAGAACAGCAGCAAAGGCGTCTCAGAAGTGAGGCTAAGAGGATTTGCAGTGATGCTACATTTATCAAATTAGTCCTACTTTGATGAAATTACATTCCTAGTAATATATCTACATTGCATAAAGTACTGAAATATCTTATATATTTTTGCTTAAATTTTAACTCCCAGGATGATGATATGTATGGATAGGTCTTTTGCAAGATGATTAGGTGATTAGGATTTGGAATGATATCTCTATAAATGAGATACAAAGAAATCTTTCTCATCTCTCAGTCACATTGAACTCAAGAGAACTTTATACTTTGCAACCTGAAATAGATTTTTATCACCATAACTCAACAATACAGTCATCAGATCTCAGAATCCTAAATTCTAGGTCACGAGAAATAAATGTGGTTGATATATAAGTATATACGTCGACATATATTATAAATAAATGTATCTTACAGTCTATGGTAATTTGTTATGACAGCTGGAACTAACACACTATAGATATCCACACACATATATGCTACATGTTCACATAGAACCTACAATTTTTTTAATCAAATAGCACATTATTTGCTCATGGATGGGAAGAATCAACATTGCCAAAATGGTAATGCTCCCTAGAGTTTGTACAGATTCAAGGCAGTCCCTATAAGGATATCCATGACATTCTTCAAATAAATTGACCAAACACTCATGAAATTTGTATGGAATAACCCCCACGGACATTTAAAGGAATCCTTGGGAAAAAGAAGATGGGAGGCAACACCTTTCCCAACTTCAAACTTTACTACATGGCAGTAGTAATTAAAACAGCAAGGTATTGGAATAAAAATAGACCTATGGACCTATGGAATAGAATTGAGTATCCTGACACTCATCCTCAAACACATGATCATTTAACCTTTGATAAAGGTGCAAAGAGTCTAAAATGGAGCAAGGAAAGCCTCCAACAAGTGGTGCTGGAAAAATTGGGCAGTGACATGTAAAGAAGCGCAATGGAATACTATGCAGATGTTAGGAAAAGTGAAGTTATGAAATTTGCCTATAAATGGATGGACATGAAGAGGATCATGTTGAGTGAGATTAGCCAGAAGGAAAAACATGGATATAGAATGACTACATTTATTTGCATGACATAAATATATATATATATATATATATATATATATATGTACATATTATGATACCAGTATCCAAGGCCAGGCGAAACATGGATCAGGAGATCTTGTCAAAGGTGGAAATTATCACAAACATGTGGGAGTCAGAGGTTAGGTAAGACAGAGAATGGAACAGTGTGCTAGTTGTCGAAAGTGCTAATACCAACCTAGAACTGAGCATTAAATACAGGCAAAAAGTTATATCTTTAAATGTATGTATTGTGATCCACAATGTGTAAGGTAAGGGAAGAGAGAACGAGAGAGAGAAAGAGAGAGAGAGAGAAAGAAAGAGAGAGAAGAGATAAGGAAACTTCCTTGCATGCAGCCAACCTGGGTTCGATTTCCCTGCATCCCATATGGTCCACCGAGCGCCACCAGGACTAAATTCTGAGTGTAGAGCCAGGGTAACCACTGAGCATTGCCGGGTGAGACCCAAAAAAGCAAAAAAAAAAAAAAAAAAAGAAAGGAAATAACAACATATAGTCTTGAAAGACAATTGTATTCCAATATTATAGATAAAATTATAGGCAGAAAGTATTTAGTGAGATTGAAACAATGATATATGAAAACCAAAATCTCAGATCTAACCTCTCAGGTAAAAATGGAAAGTCTGTGAATTAATAAAAAATGCCAAGTGTTTTATTTGCATAGTTTTATTCTGACACAAAATTATAACTTCAAAATCATTTTCTTTTTTGTATACCTGGGCTCTGCCCCTGGGGCCCTGGATGGTTGGTTTTCTGACATAGAAAAAGACTGGGCTCCCTGGGATGAACTCAGAGCCACGGCAGAGCCAGGCAAGCTACTCCTGGTGTATTCAAAAGCAGTCACAGTAATGGACCTCATTCCCAATGAATGGAGAAGTTAATGGCACCTGCTTGAGCAAATCGATGAACAATGGGAAGACAAGTGACAAGTGAAATAGGTAAAAGAACATGACATTGAGTTTATGTAATACTTTTCAGGAAATTATCAGTAATTGTGCAGTACGTAAACAAATGGTTAAAAGTTATGAAAATTAAATTATCTCAATGTAAAAATTCAATAACTGAATTTTTTAGTTTGAAAATATATATCCGGAAATATTTCAAAATATTTCAGTGGACATGAAAAGTTGAGCAGATAGCTCGGATACTGTTAAAACTAAATACCTAAATTTTCCAAAAATAAAAGGGACTGTTTTCAGCATGTCTAATGAGTATACAGAGGAAATACATTTGGACTCATTTAACCCGTAAAATCTCTATCTTGAGTATAATTCAAATTCATTTTTTTGCCCATAGGAATAGCAAGGCAGGTATGCATTAATTCATGTCGTAGTACAAGAATAGATAGCAATAAAACACTGGCATTTCCAAATTGCCAGTATAAAGAATAATCAAAAGAACATGAGTATTATCTACAGATTCTCCAAGGGGTTAACCTTTATGTTATCTGTTAAATATGAATTATGTATTAGCCTCTCATATTTCCATATATAAAACTTTGTGCCTTGGTCCTGTTCTTTGGAATGACCTTGATGTAATCAGAGATAATAGTGTTCTTTACCAAAGACATTAATCAATAACTTTATAATATGAAGCACTATGAATATTTAATAGCTTGAGCCTGAATAATTCAAGTTTTGCATCACCAAAAAATAAAATCAGTTGATTGAAATTTCTACAACACATCTTCCTCTTCTATAAGCAACTCCTTATTTTAAAAGGGCTGAGATTGTATACATTGGCAAGATAATGAATCCTCTGCTTATTTACTGTGTATATGCATTTTCATTTATTTGTAGTTCCATCATGAATAAGAACAGCCATTTTGGGGGTTTATGTTTCAAAAAAAGTGAAAGAACTAGGTTTTTTACATTGAATAATACTCTGAAAACTGCAATATAACTTTAATATATGAAAATATCAAAGAACTGTATGAATATAAATATAACATGAAATACCTAATCGTCTTGTGTTAAAGTCATAGAAAGGTCATAAGAGCAGAAAATAAACTATAGTAACTGCAGATAAGATTTGTAAAAAAATAAATTGTGTAGCTCATCAAGCAAATAAAAAATTTCAGCATAAATATGTAGCATACATAATGAATTAACATATATTTATACAAACATGTTCTAGTTAATATTTTATCATAAATCCTGTAGAATTTTCTTTCTGAAAAAAATTAAGTACAGAATCAGTTCTTTCTGATTTTTTTCACATTATCTAGGGTAGAAAATAAATATCAGCCAAGAGAAGACATATATTTAAGCAATGCAATCCTTGTCTCTCAATAATGCTGTCTATTTTACAGTACAAATTTAATTCAAAATAATATGAATATTCAATGAATACCACAGTTCACTAAAATGCTTTATTTGCATGTGAAAATGTTCATGAATACATTACATATGGAGAGCCAATTATGTATACATCTAGTTCTTTAATAAAAATAATTGTTCATACATATATGTGTATATGTGTGTATGTTTATATGTAAATAGATCATAAGAGGTAGTAACTCATTAAAAATAGAAAGAGGAACAGAACTGCTTTATCTCCACTTATTTTGTAGATTTATTTATTCTACAAGTTTTTTCTTCTCCCTACTAGATTACATTATTTATTAGACATATCTATTTGTTAGTCATATTAGCATTTTATTACTCCATTAGAGCTTGTCTTTACAGAGTCAAAATAGTACAGCATTGTAAAATTAAGAACTTGCTATAGTTCAATAATGTTCTCTTAGTTCGGGACCAGAGGACTAGAGCACAAAATCACTGTGCTTCTCAGGAGCACCAGTTGGACAATTACTTCATATTTTGCAGTTATGTGCATTCCACTAATTTGTAGCAGTGGCTACAAAGTGAATTTCCTGGAATAACATTTACTGAGCCATGGCCAGCACCTGGTCGGTGTCCTACATAGCACCTAGGGCCTGCTCGCCACAGCGCCACGCAGGTGGCAGCGCCTGCTGGACTCGGAGCAAGGATTGAGGGCCTCCACTCAGTCCTCAGCCTCCAGGATCAGCTTTAGCCACCACAACCAACGCCACAAGACAGAGACTCCAGGTCCATGGCTGCGCAGATGTCGCGGCAGCTCTGCCGCGGGGATTAATCTTAGACTCAATGTATTTTAGCACCAGGTCCTTTCAGGGTCTTTCTCACTTGTACACGTCAATGATCATTCTATTTGCATCAAACTGGAGAGGTTATGGGGAATGAGGAATTATGATGTCACACTAGAACTCACTATTAAATAATCAGATAGATACATCATACATTATTAGTATCCATAGGGCAAGCCATAGAGTGTAATAGAAGAGAGATTGGGAAATACAGGGACATAGACAAAGAGATAGATAAGTAAACAGCGCCTGCAATAGGGGCAGGCAGGGTTTGGGTGGGTGTGTTTGGGAATTGGGTGGTGGGAATTGGCACTGGTGGAGGGATGGATTCTGGAACACTGTTGTAGAGACCCAAACATGAACATCCTTGTAATTCTATATCTCACATGGTATAATAAAAATTAAAAAAGGATGAGAGAGAGAGAGACAGAGAGAGAAAGGGAGTGAAAGAATGCCTGCTCTAGAGCTGGGAGTGAGGGAATTGGGGACATTGGTGGTGGGAATGGGGCACTGATGAAGGGATGGGTGCTGGAGCAATGTATGACTGAAACCCAATTATGAACATTTTTGTAATGTTGTTCTCATGGTGGTATAATAAAAAATTAAAAAAAAACATTTACTGAGCCATTTATCATTCAGTATTGGGAATAGAATGAGGTAAGATGGATGTAGAGAGTGTTTGTTTGTGTATCGTCTGTGTGTTGTGTATGTGTGTGTGTGTGTGTGTGTGAGAGATAGAGAGAGAGGGAGAAAGAATGTGCAGGGCTGAAAGTGAAAGCAGGCAGAAAATCTATGTTAATTGTTTTTTCTTAATTTACTCTTTCCCTATGTTTTTGTTCCAAGGACTGTAAGAGGGAGATGTGGAGAATCTTGGGGGATTTTTTGTTTTTTGCAGGGGAAGTTGTCAGTTATGGAGCCCAGGAGTACTTGCATGCATAGAAATGAACTATATTCCCAGTTATGCTTGTTTCATTTTTGTTTGGGTTTTTTGGGGGGGTCTTACCCAGCGAATCTCAGGGGTTACTCTAGCTCTGTACTCAGGAATTACTACTGGCAGTGCTCAGGGGACCATATGGAATAAGAAGATTGAACTCAGATCTGCCTCGTGCTAGGCAAATGCCCTACCATTGTTTTAACTCTGGCCTCCGTACTTGATTCTTCATTTTATAAAGGGGGAAATTGAGATATAGAAATAACCAATCTAGCTTTAGTGACACAGAATCCAATTATTTCACTGTTGGAATTACAGAATGAAAGACAAGAAAAAAAATATATAACTTCCAATAATGAGAATCAATCAAAGTTAAACTATCCTCTTATAAAGGAATAATGTAACTGTTCAGTAGAGGATTTGCTTTGTTGAATGTTATCAGAAATAAACGACATTGTTTGAATCATAACTGTTGTGTACTGTCATAAACAGGGGCCATGTAAAGTCAGCTCCATGCAGTCTAAAATTATTTGCATTTATTGCTAAGAGATATGTCTAAGACAACCGCGTTGATGATAACAAATGTATTGTATTGACTATCCACCTATATTAGTTGGCCATAATTTATCATTGACATATATTATTCATTCCTCACAGCATTAGCTTTCCTGGGATAAACTAATTTTCTCATTGTCCTTCTCTGTCCATTTTATATTACAATGTTTCTGAGAAGATTTTATAGTTCTCGTAGAAATTATAGTAGCTCCTTACATTTAAGAGAAGTTGAAGAAATTCAGCTCAGTTGTAATCTTTTGTATTTTATGAGATTTTTAACAGTAGAGAATAATTCTTTATTCCAGGAGTAGGGGCTGTTACAGAGAGCAGTGCTTGGACGTGATTTCTGTCTCTGTGTTGGTTACTGCCAATAGGTGCTAATGGGACCAATTGACTCCAGGATTATTATATACAGGGCATTTTCTCAGTCCAAAAGCTTTTTTTTCCAGACCAAAATATGCTTTCTTATTGATAAGATAAATATTTTTTTGCTATATCATAGGAATTACTGGAGTTATAGGTGTCTTGAATATTTGCAAATAGAGACTAGAAATGTCCTACAAACGATGTAACAGAAGCATCCATGGTAAATTAAGAGGCCAATTGAACTTTTTTAAATTCTAATATTCTGTACTATATTGTTAATATTTTTAAGTAGTAGCTGTAGAGGAGGGGGATTGTGGGTGCGCCTTCAGAGAGGTCCCAAGGCCCAGGCTGAAGGGAGGGCCTGTGGATTCTCAGCCTCAGCAGTGCGTGCGCGTCAGGACTCACTGTCGGTTAGTCCCCGGGCCTGCGTCTGGGGCGGACACTGTTTGCCCTGACCTGTGGATGGAATAAAGAGCAAGGCCAGAGGTTCCTGAAGGTCACTCTTTAATCAGGTTTTTGCTTCGTCTTGCTGCTCTCTGCAGGAACCTCTCTCCTGGGGCTCTGGCTCTCTTCCGGGGGTTCTCTGCAGGCTGCTCTCTTTGGGGGATCTGTGCTGGCCCCTCGCCAGGGGCCCCTCACTTCCGGAAGCCTCTGTTCAGGGATTCATGCGTCAGGTTCTCTCCCAGGACGTCTCCTTTCGGGACCCTGCTCCGGGCTTTTCTCTTCAGGCCTTCTTTGATCAGGACTTCTCAGCTAGGACCCTATCTTTGTATTCCTTTGTTACATTGTTTCGTTCTGTTAGTACTCTTCCTGTTTCCTTAAATTCCTAACAATTTCTCTGAGCTCCAGGTTTGGTCTGTTATTCTGTTGACCTACTGCCCATGGTCCTATTGCACTATTGCTTTTTCCCTGTAGCTTCGGTGCCAGCACTCCAGCTAACGGCTCCAGGCCTTGCGGCTCTGGTGCTGGCCTTCGGGTCAGGAGCCGCTTCTCCTCCCTGGTGCTGGCTGTCCCGCTCAGGCATCAGGGCCCCACGGCCTAGGAGCTGGCCTTATGACCCAGGCAGGAGGGCCTGGTGCTCTCTCCATCAGAAAGCCCCGGATGCTCTCGTGGGGCCCTCTCCGGCCAGGTTCAGATCCCTGGCCTCAACTGTCTTAACAGACCTTTGAAATGTGAATATTGTGCTTTTTCCACATCCCATATTGTATTGCTATATTAATTACATAGGTATAGTTATATATTATATACAGTTAGGTGTAAATCTTTAAATTCTTGTTACATAGAATAGGAAATAAACATTTTAGTTACTTTTAGGCAAAACCATCTTGAACTATGAAATACTGTTAATATATTCTACATGCACTCAGATAAAAAACAAAGTAAATATAAAACAAAACAAATTATACTATAGAAGAAAAATAATTTTAATGATCAAAAATATGAAATAATATTATCAAAAAAGTCAGGGGCCGGGCGATAGCATAGCGTATAGGGCGTTTGCCTTACACGGCCAACTGGGTTTGATCCCGGCATTCCATATGGTCCCCAGAGCACTGTCAGGAGTAATTCCTGAGCAAAAAGCCAGGAGTAACCCCTGAGTATTGCCAGGTGTGACCCTCCCAATAAAAAGCCAAAAAAGTCTTCTAAGGTTTAGAAATCGAGTGACTTTATATTATTTTTCTTAAAAAATCACAATTCTTGCCTCCAATTTTTAGTATTATTAATCACTTTAATTGTTAGATACTAGATAATTTCTAAAGACATTTGCATGTCATATGGAACCAAAACACATGAGCACATGTCTTTCTTTTTCCTTAAGCATACTGGGTGCTATGTTATAATGTGCTCATAGAACAGAATGGTAAGATGGAGACATATCTAAATACACAGTTACAAGCATCAAAGAGTATTTAGCAAATAAATCTTCAGTGGAAAATTGCAATTATTTTCTAACCTTTCTTCAGTTTTGGTGGGTGCTTTCCAAGCAATGGAAACAAAAATAAGTCAAAATTTATATCCAGAAAATTACCAATTAACTATGTCCCATTAAAATTAATTCAAGAGTCTATTGTATGAGACACTCTTAAATAAGTCAAAGACCTGCCTAGTTGGTAAAGCACATGATGAAATACACACAAAAAAAGGTTTAATAGAGTCTATAGACCAAAATCCTATCATTATCATCTGTGAACAACTGGGTATGAAAATAGAAGTCAATCACAAAAAACTGTAAACAAAATAAAGGCTAACAGTTTGGATCAATTTTGGGGTAAAGAATGAAATAGAAGTTGAAGAATATATGCTTATAATATATATGATATATACATGTAATTTATGCTTATATATGCATATACATATATAAGCATATATATTTTTATTTACACATGGATAGAACAAAAAGTAAAAGAAGAGCTACCTGCTGGAATGCCACAAGAGTAGTTTTAGAGGAAAATTTATAGCAATATGGGCCAATAGCAATGAAGAAGAAAAATTTTAAACAATTCAGCATAACATCTAAAAAGAATAGAAAAAAGAACAAATATAGCCAAAAAACAATAGGAAGTAGTTAAAAATCTACAGCAGCAAGAATGAAATAGAACAACAGATCCCATATATTAATAAAATTAAATGACATTTTAAAAACAACATAACTGATAAAATATAAATAAAATATAAATATAAATATATTGATAAAAAGAAAGACAGTATAACCTTAATTAAAAGGATAAAGTGTGTCCAGAGAAATAACACAGAGTTAAGGCACGTACTTTGTGTACTGCAGACACCAGTTTGATTGTCAGCACCTCATATTGTCCCATGAGCCCTGTTAGAATTATCCCTGAGTGTGCTAGGTATACCAACATAGTCGCCTGCAAAAAATACATTATATATGGTATAATATATAACATATGTATACATATAAGAATAAAAATAAAATAAATGGAATTATGACACACTGAAAAACACAATAGCTTTATAGGTGAACACATTTGACAACAACCTTGATAAAAAATGAACAAATTATCAGTATTATCTAATCTTCTAAAACTGAACCAGTATGAAATAGCTTGAACAGATCAACCACAACAACAAAAGTGAAACTGTGATAGGACTAAAGCCTCTACAAGAACAAAAACACATAATCTGATGCCTTCACTCTTTCAGTCTCTCAAACTGTCAAGGATTATATAATACCTATCCTCATCAAAATCTTTCAAAACATTGAGACAGCCTCCAAACACATTTTGTAAGGTCAATGTTGCACTGATACTAAAAGCAGACAAGATGTCACAAAACAAATAAATAGTTGTTGACAATTGACCCAAATTAGATGCAAAATCCTCAACAAAATCTCACCAAGCAATTCAACAATAGATCTTAAAAATTATATAACTTGACAAGAGGATTAATTTCAGGGATGAACATATGATTCAATGTTAACATATAAATGTAGTTCACTGCATTAACAAAATAAATAAAAGTCTGTGATCAAATCAAGCATGGTGGAAAGAATTTAAGAGGATTCAATAAAAATTTGTGATTGAAAATTCTCAATAAGTTAATGCTAGAAAAGCACATTTCAGCATAATAAAACCATGTAGGAGAACCCATAATGAACACCATATGAAAAACTGAATGTTCACCCTAAAATGAGAAATAATACAAGGATACTCACACTCACCCCTACTGCTTTCTAAAATATTGGATGTTCATAACAATTAAATTAGACAATAAATGATGCAAAAATAAATCTAACTGGAAAAGATTAGGCACAATTATAACTATTCACAATGACAACATAGAAAACCCTAAAAACCACCAAAGATATGTAACCAAATTTAACTAATTTAACCTGTGTAGAATATTTAATAATATTACATACAAATTATCATCACATATCTATATACATTATGAATTTGAGAAATAATAAATTAGGAGAGAAAATACCACCTGCAATTGCATCAAAGAGAATAGAATATTTTGGAATATACTTAATAGATGAAAGACATAGGAGTTGAAACTATGATACCTGTAAAAAAATCTATGAGATGTGTAAAAAAATAGAAGACAGAAGAAAGATGAAGAAATCTCTTTCATAAATTGGTAGCATAAATGTTTTTCAGATTCCCATATTACATAAAATAAACGATATATACTATGTTATTATGGAAAACCCAGTAACAGTTTTCAAGGTAAAATAAAAAATATTTCTAATTTGTCTAAAAACAGAGAAGACAATAAACAGCCAGAAAGGTCTTGAGAGAAAAGAAGAAAATCAGAGGCTTAGTACTGCATATTTTCAAACTACATTATAAATCATTATTAATCAAAAGAATATGATATAATAATACAGACACATAATTGAATGGAATAGAACAGATAGTTTAGAAAAAACGTATTCATTTATTTATGTATTTATTTTTGCTTTATTTAAATTTTTTTCTTGTACCACCATGCAAAATACAATTAAAAAGATGTACATGATTGGGTTTCAGTCATACACTTTTCAGTGTCCCATTTGCACCATCAGTATACCCAAGTTCCCTCCCCCTCCTCGAGCCTGCCTCTATAGCAGGCACTATTTCTCTTATCTCTCTCTCTATCTCTCTCTCTCTCTCTTCTTACACATTGTGGCTTGCCCTACAGACTGTGTACATTCAATGTTCAGTTCTGGTGTGGTGCTAACATTTTCCATAATTAGTAGAGCACTAGTATATGTTTATATACCACTAATAAATGCAGTCATTTCATATCTGTCTTTTACTTTCTGACTAATTTCACTCAGCGTGATACTCTCCATGTCCATCCATTTGCATGTAACTTCCATGACTTCGTCTTTTCTGACAGCTGCGTAGTATTCCATTGTGTAGATGTACCACGATTTCTTTAGCCAGTCTTCTGTTCTTGGGCATTCAGATTGTTTCCAGATTCTGGCTATTGTGAATAGTGCTGCAATGAACACCGAAGTGCAGATAGTGTATCTTCTGTGTATTTTGGGGTCTCCAGGGTATATTCCCAGGAGTGGTATTGCTGGGTCAAAGGGGAGCTCAATATCTAGTTTTTGAAGGGAATGTCCATATAGTTTTCCAAAAGGGCTGGGCCAGACAACATTCCCACCAACAGTGGATGAGAGTTCCTTTCTCCCCTAATCCCTGCCAGCACTGGTTGTTCTTGCTCTGTTGGATGTGTGCTGGTCTCTGTGGCGTTAAATGATACCTCACTGTTGTTTTGATTTGCATCTCCCTGATAATTAGTGATGAAGAGCACCTTTTCATATGTCTTGTGGCCATCCAAATTTCTCCTTTTTTGGAAGTTTCTGTTCATTTCTTCTCCCCATTTTTTGATGAAGTTGGCTGTTTTATTCTTGTAGAGTTCTACCAGTGACCAATATATACTGGATATTAACCCCCTTATCAGATGGGAAGTAAGTGAATATTATTTCCCAGTCTGTGGGCTATCTCTGTATTTTGGTCATTGTTTCTTTTGAGGTGCAGAAGCTTTTCAGTTTTATATAATCCCGTTTGTTTATCTTTGCTTCCATTTGCTTTGTTAGTGCTGCTTCATCTTTGAAGATGCCTTTAGAATCAATGTTGTAAAGCGAAAAAAAAATCTACACCAAATAAATATCATAGGAATCAAGTCATACAATGGATGAAATGAAAGTCTTTAAAAAAATGTTGCTGGGAAAATTGACATACATGCAAAAAAAATAAACTAGACCACAAATTCATATCATAAATACAAATACACAAAAATAACTATAAATGAATTCTGAAAAAAACAGTCACTTAAAATTATGAGTTAATCAATATCTGCACTAGTCCTTGATAGTGATCATTTCAATTTTACTTGTGACTATCCAGCTTTCATCTCACATTTCTTTTCTTTCACTTGAGGCATTGTGGTTTACAAGCATATGCTTAGTTGAGTTTCAAGTGTACTTTACAACACTTATGCTGTGATCAATGTCAACTTCTCTCCACAAGTATATCCAGTTTCCTTCAACACAGCAACCTTCCTTCTTGACAGGCTCACTTTTTAAAGGTTCAGTTGTTATAGTCTGGACCTCATACTTTCCATTGTTGTGTTTCTATGGTTCCGATAGAATTAAACACCTCCACACTGAAGTGTATCTGAGGTCCCTACATTTTGGAACAGGTACCTTCCAACTATATCTCTTAACCCTCAGTTTCTTTGCTTCCCGAAGTTCACATTTCATAATAATCTGGGTGTTCCCTCATCCTCTTTAATACATTTCTTTCCCTGGTCCTATAACTCTATGTACAACAGATAAGTGAATTCACGCGATACGTGTCTTTCTTTTTCTGACTTAATTTTGTCCGTCATAATATCCAGCTGCAATTAAGCTGCAGTGAGTTGCTTAACTTTAATAAATTTTGCAGCTGTGTAGTATTCACTGCATAAGTATAGACCAAACCTTCATTTTCCACTCATCTGTTGTTAGACACCTAAATTGAATACCTATATTCGCGATTTTTGAACTGCAATGAAAACTATGCATATGTCTTTTGAGTAAATTTTTATGTGTTCTGGGAGTAGATATTAAGAAGTAAAATTTCTGGATCACAAATATCCATACTGTTTTCAATAAGGGGTGAGCCATAAACATTCCAACAAGTAATATATGAGAACTCATTCTTTTTCTCCATTCGCTCCAACACAGAATTTTTATCAAGAATTTTTTCCATGTGCTAATCTCATCAGTATGAAAGTATCATTTTTATTTTTATTTAAATGTCCCTGAAGATAAGTTATGATAAGACTTTTTTTATACACCTATTTGCTGCTATTCAGTTTTCTTTAGATAAGTGTCTGTTCACTCTTATCCCCATTTTAGAGGGTTTTGCTTTTGTCACTCTTGTTCAACTTTCTGACTTATTTGTGTGTCTGTATCTGTGTATATGTGTGTTGTGCATATATTATATATAATATTAAAACTATCTTATGTTTTTCACGCAAATATTGTCTCCCATTTAGTTGGGTGTAATGTAATTTCAACCCATAATTTTTTTAAATATCTTTAAAATCCAAACATTGGAATATTGTGGCAATATTTTTGTTCAGTATACTTTATAAATTCTGGTATGACTTCAAGGTCTTGGAACAGCTTAGAATTGACTTATTTTAGTCCAATACAATATTGGTCATTACTGTAACTTTGTAGACCATTTTGAAGTCTGCATACAGGTGAACACTAAGCCTCTACTTTTACTCAGGATTGTTCTGATTATTTTGATTTTTTTGTGGTTTGTATTAATTTTTAAATGTTAATTTTTATTTACCTGAAAAACAAGTGAGTGGGATTTGGATAAGAATTGCTTGCTTTAAACTTTTTTTTTTTTGCTTTTTGGGTCACACCAGGCTATGCTCAGGGCTTACTCCTGGCTCTGCACTCAGGAATTACGCCTAAGCGGTGCTCAGGGGACCACATGGGATGCGGGGATTGAACCCGGTTCGGTTGCATGCAAGGCAAACTCCCTACCCGCTGGGCTATCTCTCCAGCCTGATTGCTTGAAACTTTACATTGCTTTAGATAGAATGGTCATTTTAACAACTGATTCTTCCCACTCTTAAGCAATTTTTTTCCCATTTCCTTGTGTGTCTTCTATTTATTTTAACATGGCAAAGTTTTGATGTAAAAATATTTAATTTTATTTAAGTTAATTAATTGTCCTTGAAACAATGTAGGAAAGTTGTTTGTTTTCATAGAGATAAAATAGAGTTTAAGAGTTTTAAAATATTTAAAACAAAAAATAATAATATGATTTACAAAACAATAATTTGAAAATATGCACTCCAATTTTTACTGCAATATTTTCTGTAATGATTGTATGTTGATAATATAATTTTGATTGCAAATGAATATTTGATGTTAACATATATACAAAACAGAACAATGCAGCCACAAGAAAAGCTAAAATCTTGTCATTTACAAGAACATGGACAGAACTGAGAGAAATTTTGCTAAGTGAAATAAATGCAGAAGAGAATGACAAGCACCTGACTATATCACTCATACATGGGATAGAGAAAATCAACCAACAGAATAGACAGAGTTGATTTTAAAATGGAAATAGCATATATTCAGTAAATAACAATCTCATGTACTTCACTGTATCACTATATCACTGTCTTCCCGCTCATCATCGATTTGCTCGAGCGGGCACCAGTAACTATCTCCTTATGTTCTGTCTCATGCTAGTAGAACCCAGGGCATCTGCTTGCTCCAGGAACATAAAGAGCCTCAAATCATTACATCAGGTCATGGGAACGAGGTCTATAATTGTTACCAGTATTTGGCATATCAGATACAACACGTGTAGCTTGCCAGGCTCTGCTGTGCTGGTGGCATACTCTTTTTTTTTAATGGCTTTAAATTTTTTTTTATTATACCACCGTGAGACATACAATTACAAAGGTGTTCATGAATGGTTCTTGGTAATACAGTATTCCAGCACCCATATCCCTCCACTAGTGCCCCATTTCCACCAACAATGTACCCCACCCCATACCACCAACCCCAAAGCTGCCTCAATAGCAGGTACCCCCTGCTTCCTCTCTTTCTCTCTGTCTATCTCTGTCTGTATCTCTCTGTATTTAACTGAAGAATATGACAACACTAACTTCAATGTTATTTGCAAACATTAGAGTGCTACTCACAATAACCAGACAAGGCACAATCACAATGTCCATCAGCGTTGACCTGATAAAGAAGCTGTCCATGGAACACTATACTGCCAAGAAAATATTAATAAAATGGTGCTTCTGGAACAAAATGGTTAGTATTTGAGGTGTTCTTTTTATGATTATTGCTAATGGACCATGATTGACAAAGTTGCTGATAGTTGCATTTTAGGCACCCAATGATTCAACACCAATCCTTCCATCAATATCATCTTCCCTATACCAGTGTTCCCAGATCCCCTCCCAATCCCAACCCTCACTCTCCACCCTCCTGTCAATTTAACAGGCACATTACAAAGTTTCAACAGTTGCCACGTAGATCTTGTTCTTTAAGTTTTGTTAAGATTGTGTTTGGGATTCATGGCTACATTCCTCCCTCATATCTGTTAACCCTTATACCTGATAACCCAGTACTTCTCATTCTATTCTTTCCCCATTGGGTTTTTTATCCTGAAATAAAATGAATCAGTCTCTGAAGACGATTGCCCAATGGATCCATATGTAAAGGGAATTAGTAATAGCCAGATAAAACAAACTTCCCAAACACACAAAATTAGCCCCATTGCTTGTGAAAAGGGTGAGAGGGACAGTAAGAGGACATTGTTATGTCTAGTGTGTGGCACTCAGACTCTGAGGTTCAGTGAACCACATTTATAGAAACGTTCAGCTATTCTCCCAGTGCTTTATTGCCTTGTATACCGGTGTAAATCAATAAAATTTCTTTAAGAAAACCATACAGCAAGGAGCTGCTACTGTCTTATTCCTTCAAAATGCAATTCCTACATGTATTAGTCACAGGTATATGCTATTGACACATTTTTCTTTTAGTCAATCATTTAATCATAGAAGAGCACAGCACTCTGATTATCATATAAATGAAAGCAGAGTGAAAATTCAGTGGTTCTACTCAAAATATGGAAATAATAATATTCCTATTGCATTAGGAAAAAATAAAACACACAGATTTTCACACTCTTAGGACTTATTTCATTATATATAATTTCCCTCCGTCATGTCAATTATTACAAACTATTCCGCCTTTGATATGATGCATTTTTTGTTTGTTGTTTTTTAAAAACATTAGGCAGTACAATGTGTTGACCAGTGCTGTCATTGCTTTTGTTTTTTTTTTTCCTTTTTGGAAGCTCATAACAGTGGGAGAATTTTGCAGAGTCTATACAAAGTCACAAACAAAGTCAGCAGGCTGGAGCTTGTCACCCAATAATAGACTCCGTCATTTATGAGTTCCTTCTTTACGGCACACTGAAATGCCTTCACCTGCGCCATTACTGTGCAACCTGAATAGGGGGATAAATCTGCCACTGACTTCTGCATACAGTGACAGATCATCTGAGGGTGAAAGAGTCTCCGTGAGAAGCAAGCGACGACTTCTATCACAACTCCCTCTGCCATGGATATGCACGCCTGAGTAGAATAAAACTCTGCTTTTTTACAAGGTTATTTACTAGAAGCTATTATTTTTTTGCATTTTTCACTCACAATTTGACACTCTTTCCTACAATGCAGTTGTCACAGTGAACACACTTCTCTTCCTTTGAAACTGCTGTCAGTAAAGGAGAGTTAATTTCTTTCATGCTGGTTTTCTATTTGAGCACAATGTGCCAAGCCTTCTGCTGGCATTTTTTTCATTATTTTATTTAGTTCTTAAGGCAGCCCTTTGGACTGAATATAATTATCGCCCTTTTAAATTATCCAGGTCAATGACATAGCAAGTGGTACATTAACCATCCACACTGATTTCCCCAATTCCAAACACTGCCCACTAGACATGCTACTATGTCTCTTGCTTTGACACATATGATTTATTATTAGCACTGAATAATTTTTTCAACGATTTTTAAATGGTGAAATACCAGTTCCCTTGCAAGTAGTATAAATGTGACTGAAATAATAGTAAAAGATGCAACAGATTCTTAGATTATTTAATTCTTCATACATTTCCTGTCAGCCTCATTTATTCAAAATAAATAACCACTTATATTTGCTTATGTCTTATTAAATATTTTATTATACAGAAAAAGACATACATATAAATATAGATATATAGAGATTTTCCCAAATGTTATATATGTACGTCACTTCACTTCACTTGATCACTTGAATCCCGTTATTCATTAATTTGCTCGAGCGGGCGCAAGTAACATTTCAATTGGATCACGTGCCAATGTAGCTCAATGGCATCTGGTTGATTCACGAATATGAAGAGCCTCAAACCATTTCTTCAGCGTCTTGACAAAGAAATATCTACATGTATATATAAAATATGCAGGCATATATACATTATATATACATACATATAAACACATATGTATATACATATTTTTTAGCTATTTGGGACTTTATTGGGGTTTGCCATTCTCCATTATGTTTTTTAGAATTATGCAACTTGATGTATATAGTTGTTGTCTATTTCGTTATTGATGGACATGTGGGTGCTTTCCAGTATATTGCAATTATGAGCATTGCTGCTAGGGAAAATCTGATTTTATATCTGTAAAAATCCATGAGCAAGATAGCTTCCAGGGTCAATATGAAGCAGTGGATTGGTGGATGATAAAATATTCACATGTAAATTTATTAGATAATGTCAAATTATTTACCAAAATATCTACATGAGGTTTAATAAAACAAGACTTTATAAAATAGCTAATGAAGGTAACTCTTGTTCTATCATACTTATAGGTTTTTAGTTTCTGAATATCTACCAAACTGCTTTAATTAATTTCTATGTACTCTGGCAACCCACAGTCATTTTTACTTCTATGA
Organism: Cryptotis parvus; assembly: GCA_021461705.1. Classification (NCBI taxonomy): domain Eukaryota; kingdom Metazoa; phylum Chordata; class Mammalia; order Eulipotyphla; family Soricidae; genus Cryptotis; species Cryptotis parvus. The sequence continues at coordinate 195,641 of JAJIBD010023313.1, read as the reverse complement.
AATTCTTCTTGATGTATTTTACTATTATAAATGTTTGTTCAGTATTTTTTCTTAAATACATTCACATTGTACATAGATACACATATACATCCACTAACTCATCAACACACTTAAGTGTTATCAATGGACCATTAGGGATTGATTCCTCATATCATATTAGTGGAAAATATCTCTTCTGTTGGTTTATAATTTACCTATAGTAGATGAGAGGAAGCTTTTGCATTTACTAAATTAAACTATAATCACATTTCCTTTTTGCTAATTTCCAATAATAACTAATTTTTTTTCACTTTTGAAGACCATAGATTGATTTCTTCTTGTGACTTGTCACTTGTCTTTCCGTTGTTCAATGATTTGCTCAAGTGGAAGCCAGTAACACCTCCATTTGTTGGGAATGAGGTTCATTATTGTTACTGTTTTTGGCATATCGAATACACCACAGGTAGCTTGCCAGGCTCTGTTGTGGCTCTGGGTTCATTCCAGGGGGCCCAGTCCTTTTCTATTTTAGACCATCAACCATCCAGGGCCCATGGGGCAGAGTCCTGGGTGTAGACAAGAATTTCTCCTGTCTGCCACACAGCCGGGTACTGCAGCCACACCTGCAGCACCTTGAGAGGCATGCCAGCATGTGAAATTGGTATTCATGTGTATGACAATTATATGATAACATATCTGGGAAAAATAGTTTACCTCCATGCATACACTGTCACAAAGCTATCCCTAGTCTCCCTTTTTTGTATAAAAGTAAATTGACAATGTAAGATAATCAACAATGTCCACTGAAAGTAGCTTTTATATTCTTGGTAAGTCTGAGGTCACTGAAACCTGGGGCTAAAGAGATCAATGAACTGGAGCAAAGAAATAATGGTATTTTGGAGTATGTGGGAAATATATCCCTAAAATATGAACATTTTATAATCTTTTAAATCAATTTTACTACATAAAAATAAAGTAGAATATTTATCAATGTTATAGGCATGTTGATTATTTTTAAATAGTTTATTTCACCAATAGCCTATATTTTTGCATTTTATATACAATGTTGTATATATTATTTCACTATATAACAGTTATAGTTGATATTCTTAATGGACTAAATGATTCATGTTTCTAATTATTTAAGGCTTCTTTTAATTCAAAACGTACAATATAATTCAATGGACTGCTATTTTGCACATATTTCTGCAAGTTTCAAGACATTCCTTCAGAAGAAAATCATCATATTGTGTTATAATATTTATTAATGGAAAGTAAAGCACATTACATCATTCAAATCTTAAGTATTAAATATTGTACCAAAATGAACATTCACGATGCCTTATGATAAACACCTTAGAGTACAAATGCCAATCCCTCTTTGAAGATAAAAAGTGTTGTTTTCCAGGGTCCAGAGCCATAGTCCAGCGGGTATGGTGTTTACCTTGCATGGGGCCGACCTGGGTTCAATCCCCAGCATCCCGTGTGGTCCCCTAGTACCGCCGTGAGTAATTCCTAAGTGCAGAGCCAGGAGTAACCCCTGAGCGTCGCTGGGTGTGACGGAAAAAGAAAAAAAAATAGCGTGATTTTCCAATATTCTAAAGTATAACTTGCTTTTTCATTTTTTTTTTTCTCTTTGGGTCACACCCAGCGATGCTCAGGGGTTACTCCTAGCTTCACTCAGGAATTACTTCTGGCAGTGCTCAGGTGACCATATGGGATGCTGTGGATCAAATCCCCATCAGCCATGTGAAAGGCAAGCGCCCTACCCCCTGTGCTACCGCTTGAGTTCCTGTAACTTACTTTCTGAAGTATCACTCATGAACTAAAATGCATGAATTTTCTCACCTGCTAACTCATCATAAGCAATGCGTTACTTGTACATTACAATACTTGATGTTTTTACTCTTCAGGAATGTATAATATCCCTAAATTAAAAAAAAAATCTAGACTAATGAGGACGCTCTTCACCTTTGTGAATCACTGAATAAGTGATTTCAACTATCTTTTTGTTGCTCATTTTCATTTTCCTGATCATCTGACTTCCACACCTTTTATATCTGACTTTATTCTTTCTCTGTGTCTATAATTTTAGATTTTTTATGTTGTATTTTACTTGTTGTTTTGCAATAACCATATGGCTGATCTTTGTTATTATTCTATTTATGGTCTAGATATTTTATGGTCTTGTAATACTTCCTTTTCAAAATTTCATTTCCAATATTAATTTGTAAGTCATTATTTTTTCCTCATCCATAATCATGACACACCATAATCATACCACTTCTACATTTTTATAAGTGTCGCATCACAATCTTTTATTGCAGCTTATACTAAAGAGCTTCAAAATTGTTACATATGCTATTATGTAAATAAAAAGTAAAATTAGTTGACATCAACAGTTTTTAGCACACATTTTCCCACTATCCTTCCTAAAAATTGCCTCTATTGGAATAATTTGGTGGGTTATTTGGAGATGGAAAACATTTAAAATGCCCAATTTTTTAATAATATTTATTGATTAGTAAAATTTCAACCCCTACCACTTCAGTAATCTAAAAAAAAAAAGTAGGTAGATTTTGCTTTTGAACAGTGGAAGGAAACCTTTACTAAATGAGAGAAATGTTGACAGTCATCCATAACAAAACAAAGAGAAAAGAACTCTTCTGTGATCACCTGCAATCTGCTTGATGATTCTATCCATTTTAAAGAAAACTTCGAAAATGGTCTGGGCACACTAAATGGCCAAATCTTATTTAGACAAATTATAGCTAATTCTTCTTCAATTAAGGAGATTAATATTAGATTGGTTGGATTTTATCACATGTATGTGGAATGGGGCCAAAGGGTAGGTAAGGAAGAGAAGGGATCAGTTTGGCAATAATAGTTGGAAAGACCTGCTGGATCCACCCAGGAGTTTCCCTAGGGAAGTGGCTGGGAAAGAAGCTGGCAGAGTAAAGGTCCAAGCACCCTTCTCAACACTAGAGTAGAACTGAGTATTGAAAGTATATCAAGGGATATACATGATAACCCTTTAGTATCTGTATTGCAAACCAGAATGTGCAAAGGAGAGAGACTGAGATAGGTAGGTAGGTAGGTAGGTAGGTAGGTAGGTAGGTAGGTAGGTAGGTAAGTAGATAGGTAGATAGGTAGATAGATGATAGATAGATGGATGGATGGATGGATGGATGGATGGATGGATGGACGGACGGACGGACGGACGGACGGACGGACGGATGGATGGATAGATAGATATAGAGGTAGAGATAGAGAGCCTGCCATAGAGGAAGCTGTGGATTTTGGGGGGGGTGGGAGGGAAATGTGTTTCATTGGTGTTAGGAAATGTACACTGGTTGAGGGATGAGTGTTGCAGCACTGTGTGACTGAAATCCATCATGAACAGCTTTGTAATGGTCTATTGCATGGTGATTCAATTGAAAATATACAAAATAAATAAATGAAATACATACTGTCAGTCCACAGGATACACCTCTTTAAATAATACATATCTGTAAAATAAAGTTATGAAAAATAATTTTATAATTTTAGCATATTTACTAAAAACACATTTTTATCCAAACAATGAAAAGAAATATGGATATAATCTAATCAACATATGCATGTGCTTGCACGCATACACACACACACAAAGGTCAACTGCTAGGTCAACTTTAAAACAATCTTTACCCTGAGAAATAGAAGTAGGAAAAGTTACAACAAAGAATTTTGCTGTTTGTTTCTGACCTTAATTATGTCCCCCACCTAATTGTTGTTAATAGGTAATTACAGTATTACAGTCTGTTTCCATTTGGTTTTCATTTGCTATTACTGTCTTTTCTTGTTTGACTAGTGAAACATTTTCTAATTTCAGCACAGACTTTGTTACTTGCTTTAAGCCTTGTCAATCTGTCATTCACCCAAACACTAAATGAATTTTGATTGTTTTCACTCAGTTCCTTTTGAGGGCTAGATAAATTAAATGACATCATAAAATATTTTCCTGTTGTTATATGCACTTTCAGTGTATATACTTAGTGTTTAGTTTTTCAAGAAGTATCGTTTTGCTAACAGTGCTTTCCTAAGCATGACCTTTCTGATATAAAAAGCAAGATAGATTTTTGGGAGGACTTTTTTTTTCAGTTTCTTTTCTTCTCTGTCTTTTTGTTGTTATATTATTCTGCTGATAGTGTGTTGGAAAAGGAAAAGAGAATGTTTCTACATTTGAGATTCCACACTTGTGTAAAGTGGCTGAGATGAAAGCAGATATTTCTGTCTAAGTTGATATGGTGTCGTGTATCAAAGAAATAATCTACTTTTGAGTAGAAAAATAGACACTTTCTAGCTCCTGCACTGCACCTTGACTAAAGTTTATTGTGATCTAGGAAAAGGATAAAGCTTAATGTTACTGTGGGAAATTCAATAAAATAGTTTATAAACCGTGTGTGTCATGGTTCAATCAACCTTAGAAAATATATCAGTAGCTTGAGAAGTAAATTATAACAATTTATTTAGCTTTATGAGGAGTGAAAATGTCTGAAATATTAGGTGACTGTGTAGAAGAAAATAAACAAGTGTAAAATTTTTAGTGATTCATCCTAGTCCTCTAAGCTAGTATGCAGAACACTTAGGCCTCGCCAGATAACAAATAACTGAACTTTCCATACAAAAGATGCATCAGTTTCCTAAGGTTGCTGTAATGAAATCCTGCAAACAGCACAGCTTTAACAAAACCAGGAACTAGAAGACCCAGATACAGTCTCAGCACTATTGGTTGCTTTTAGGGCTGTTATTGAGAATTTGTCCTAGTGATCTGCTGATAAGTGTTCAAATTTCTCGGCTTCTTCTTCATTGCTCAAACTTCTGCATTTGTTTCGGATTGAATGTTCCCTATATACATGTGTTTCTCCACATTCAAATGTCTACCTCTTTGCTTACTCTTTATTTATCTTGTGGTCCCCTGGGCTTAAATCAGGGTTTCAAATATGAGAAACATAGGCTTCATCACCGAGCACCCAGCATCTCACTTTACAAAGATTGCAGTCGGTAATTGGGTCGGACTTTGAAATAAAAGCTGCATCAGGTAAATTAAACAGAAAAAGATTCACACTAGCAAATTTTCAAACTATTGTATACAGTGCCAAGCTAATTATATTTGAGGAAAAATATGAACTCAAATGTTCTGAAACAAAAGGCAAGAGAAATTAGGAGCTTGGTGCCAGTTCCTAGGACATGACTAGAACATATTTCAGGAAAGGTTGGATATAGCAGGTCATCTGTGTTTGCTAATGGACATGCTGAAGTAGGAACTTCCCCCTCTCACAAGCTGAAGAGATTTCCTTGATTACATTTCAAAGCTTCTATGTCTTTGGCAGTGTTACTCTTGTATTATAAAATTAGAAAATGCCTAGTGAAAATTTGCATTTCAAATGTACAAGGAAATAATTTGCAATACAAAGTTTTCTAATGCAAATGCTCTAAAAAGGAAAAAGAAGGGTCAAAGTGCCCAGGGTCAGGAAGAACAGGGATAAAATATAGTCAAAGTAAAACTTCAAACAACCTCGGTGTGCGAACACAGTGAAAGTAATTTTTATATGAAGTCTCTCTTTCGAAATATGCTCATTTTCCAAATTATAACCCCAATGTATTCAGGGAGACTAGGAAAACACAGTTAAATCCCCAAAACATGTCATTTAGAAGAACAATATGTATCTTTGATTTTTGTAATATCATAAGGATTAGGTCAATTTTGAGATTTGAATGAAGTATATGAATTAGATTGTGCCACTGGAAGGTATTTTAAGTGAAGCAAGATAGTTATTGTTGAAAGAAATTTGCTTAGAAAGATGTAGGGAAGTGAAAGACAGAAAATATGAGTGAGCTCACTTGATAATTAGGGCTTGATGAGCAAGCAGAGAGGTATTTTGATGTATTCTAGTATGTTCAGGTAAAGTTATAAAATTAATAATTACTAAATAGTGGCAAATAAATCAAGTGTAACCTACTTCAATATCTTAAATGACAAAATTAAATCATATGAGGGGGGCCAGAAAGTGTACAGAGGGAAGGCTGCTGGTCTAGCATGTGGCAGGCCTGGTTCCATTCCTGGCAACTTCTATGTCGCTAACTCACCTCCCTGAGTCCCAACAGGAGTGATCCCTGAGTGAAGAGGGAGGAGTAAGTCCTGAGCATGTCTAATGTATCCCAAAATCAATAAATAAAATAACTAGATGAGAAACCATTAAACGATGAGATTATAATTAAGTTAACATAGGAATATTTTCAGATAGCAAATAGTGAAATGCTTTCAAGACTAATATAATAGAAGCAATTAGCATTGTATACTTATATTACACAATGTATAATATACCTGTATAATTATGACATAGGAACTTACCTGAATATTACAGCATCAAATTTCCATGTCATTCCCTAAGAAATACTAATTGAGATTTAATAGATAAAGATCTGTAACTTTTATATTACCTTTATCATGTGAAATAATATTTTCAAAGTCCTAAAAAATAATTAATGGCATTAATTTTTGTTTAATCATGAGCATAAACTGCAACCTGTATAATATTTAATCACTGTATCACTGTCTTCCCGTTCATCATCGATTGGCTCGAGTGGGCACCAGTAACATCTCCATATGTCCTGTCTCATGCTAGTAGAGCACAAGGGCACCTGCTTGCTCCAGGAACATGAAGAGCCTCAAACCATTCCATCAGGTCATGGGAATGAGGTCTATAATTGTTACTGGTATTTGGCATATCAAATACGACACGGGTAGCTTGCCGGGCTCTGCCGTGCGGATGGCATACTCTTGTAGTCACCTCTAAATCCAGCATTTATTGATGAACCGCGCAGCCGTGCGAGCCGGACTGTGATAGGCTGGTCTGCTGGGTGGAGTTCTGACAAGAGGGAAGTCGGATGTGGAAAATGGAAGATCATTTCAATATAATATAAAAGTTTATATTAATTTTAATAAATGAGGGGCCGGAGCGATAGCACAGCGGGTAAGGTGTTTGCCTTGCAAGCAGCCGACCTGGGTTCAATCCCGGTATCCCATATGGTCCTCTGAGCAGCGCCAGGAGGTAATTCCTGAGCAAAGAGTCAGGAGTAACCCCTGAGCATTGTTGGTGTGACCCAAAAAGCAATAAATAAATAAATAAATAAATAAATAAATAAATAAATAAATAAATAAATAAAATAAAAATGGGAGGAATTCAATTCTTTAAAAATCATATTGTTTTAGTGTGTGGGAGACAGAGGTTAGATAAGACAGAGAAGGGATCAATCTGTGAATAATAGTTGGAAACTGTAATGCTAAACTAGAACTGAGGATTAAAAGTAGGTAAAGGGAATATGCATGTCAACTCTTCTGTGTATGCATTGCAAACTACAATATGCAAAAGAAGAGTGATATATATATGATATATGTGTGTGTATACACACACATATATATCTATATCTATATATATGAATATATATAAATATATATAGAGAGAGAGAGAAGAGAGAGAGAGCTTGCCAAAGAGACAGGTGGGGAGGGCAGGGAAACTGGGGCATTGGTGGAGGGAAATGTGCACTGGTGGAGGGATGGCTGCTGCAACATTGTAAACATTGTATGACTGAAACTGGATCATGAACAGCTTTGTAATTAATTGTATATCTCATGCTGACATATCACTTGACTTGATCACTTGACTTCCCGTAGATCATCGATTATTCGAGCAGGCACCAGTAACATCTCAATATGTCCTGTCACATGCGAGATAGCCCAAGGGCATCAACCCACTCCAGGAACATAAAGAGCCTCAAACCATTCCATCACGTCATGGGAATGAGGTCTATAATTGTTACTGGTATTTGGCATGTCAAATACGACGGGGTAGTTTTCCAGGTTCTGCCTTGCGGGTGGAATAATCTTGTAGTCACCTCAAAACTTGAGCATTTATTGATGAACTGCACAGCCGCTTGCAGATATAATAAATTAAAAAATTTAATCATGTGGGTTTAGAACTAGAGAGATGTATTTCTGTGAAGACATGTGCTCGTCTTCAATCAACCCTGGTTCAATCCCCAGCACTGCACAGTTTCCTGAGCATTGTAGGAGTGATCACTGAGTTACTAATCACTGAGTTAGTGATCACGAGTGTCAGAAGCTTATATTTTTCTGACACTAAACCAATATAATTTTTAAATCAGTTAGAGTTCACTGAGTGTTAGTGAACACTGAGTGTCAGAAGTAAGTTCTGCACACCACCAGGTATGGCTCCAAACACACCCACCCCAGAAAGTAATATAGATTTGCTCATATTACATATTACTAAAACTATGAAATTTACAAAGTAGGAAATTATGAGTTTACCTAAATAGATTTTTTTTTTCTGAATCTGATTTGGATTTCCGGCTATCTCCAGCAATGCTCAGGTTTGCTTCTATCTCAGCACTTAGGCCCCACTCCTGGCAGTGCTGAAAAGACCACATGAAGTGTGGGAGATTCAAAGCTGAAATGTAACCTAAAAGACAGGCACCTCAACCTCTGTACTATCTTACCAGTCAAACAGAATAATTTTGAATAATGCATTCCGCTCGGTGCATATATTAAACATGCTGAACATTAAAATACAAATGCTGGCGTTTCTTCCCATTAACTGTAGACACTTGCTTGGTAGATACTTTATAAGAAATTGATAATTTTCCAAGACAGAAAATGGAAGTAACAACCACTATACCTGTGTACCTAATGCTAGATCTATGGCTACTTTCATTATTCAAGGAGAGGCAGTGGTATAAACTTGGATTTATTTTAGAGGCTATATATGGAGAATATTGTTTGTAAAACATAAAATGAAATCTTAAATGACTACTGAGGGGAAATACACATGGAGTTTGAGAATCATATGAAAAGATTACAGTAAACATTTCTTTTATTAAATACCTGCAAGGACCAGGGAAGTAACACAGTGCTGAGGGGCCGATACCCGCATGCGCAGCAGTACTTGGAGTCCAGGAACCTTTTGGCCAGTGAGTGTGGGTTGGTGGTCTGTGAGCACATAAGCGTCTGGTCATCCCTTTCATGACGGGGCCACAGCACCACCGTATCCTCAGGCCCTAGTGTTGAACTGCTCTATTGGTTGGCAAAGTATCACTGGCAGTGGACCCTGTGACCCTTGAACTATACCTGTAGGACCCCCAAATAAAAAGCTAACAAAAATCATTTGGAGCACAGGGATAAATGTCTTGCCTTGTATGTGTCAATCTCAGTACAGCTCTCAGCACCACATAGGGATCCTGGAACACCTTAAATTGAGACTCTAGAGGGGGTAGGGCACTTGCCTGGCACGCAGCTGATCCAGCTTTGATCACACTATATTGTCCCCTGAGCTCTGCTAGTGATGATCTCTGAATGCAGTCAGGAGTAAGCACCATAGACTAAACAAAAGAAAGGAAGAAAGGAGGGAAGGAGGGATGGAAGGAAAGAAGGAGGGAAGGAATTAATAAAGAAATGAAGGAAGGGAAGAAACTAAGGAAGGAATAAAAGCCCACATTGCATTTTCACAATTTTAGATGCACATCATTAAATAATCGAGGCATGTGTATCTTACATTATATTTTCCATTAGAAAACCAATTTAATCCTTTACCATATGGCTGTTATGGTAAAAGTCAAATCTTGGTTTGATAAAATCTTAAGCTAAAAACATTAATGTAATATATGTTTTCTAGCCATGCCTCCCTAGACTGTACTCATTTCTGGAGATTCTGAGGGGTAGAATAACAAAGCTTTGCTTTTGCTGGCCTTAAGCTACAGCATTCTTTCATGTTTTTTCCCCCTGTACTCAGATACTATCTTGAAATATTGTCCTTATTATGGTCTTTTCAAATTAACAAATTTCCACAAGTCATATGTCTACTACAAAGAACCTGTCTGATATCCACGTTGTAATTGAAAGTACTGAATTATTAAATCCCTTTCATTTTTTTAGCTATAATTTTAAAGCAGCCCCTACTGGGGCACAACCTTATCTATAACTGTGCTCCTTTGTGAATACACATGTGTGGTCGATGAGGTTATTAGGCAGAAAATACTCTTCACAACTATCACAAGTTTTTAGGAAGTTCAGAAGTCAGGGTATAGAAGTACACTCTATATTTCTATATAGCCTACAAGGAGTCAACTCTATACTAGGTATATTAGTACAATTTATTAAATTTCTTATGAAAATACTAACCAGTTTTTTTTGAATCTCCAATCTTTATCAAATAGCAATAATAAATATTAAATAACTACACTCATTTTCACTCTAGATCCATATAATTGTAAGGTTGAAATAAAAACGTGAACAATCTTCATTCTTGAAGAATCAAATATTCTTCATTTTTTTCTAATATTTCATTCTGATTTCATCCTTATCTTTCTTTGATAAGATCTTTCTCTGTGCCTTCTCACAACCACAAAGTTAGTGTCTCCCAGAAATCACTTCTCAATTTGTTTTTCTCTTCTCCATTTAGACCTATTGTTGCAATAGCTCATCATTACTCCCCTGGTATGATGCTGTACTTGGAACATCAGTCTCCTCTGGAAATCTCTCCATACTCCAGAATCGTACATAGAGTGTCTTAGATGTTGAAAACTCTTCACGAAATTAAACTTTATGTTGTTATTCCCCAGTATTTCTTGACTGTAAATGGCAGGCATTGTTCAAATTCTCAGACTTCAAACATTAGAACTGATCTCTCTTTTCCCCTACCACCACATAGTCCATTAGCAAATCTTCTTTGATTGAATTTCCAATAAATTTTGTGCCCAATGTTTTCTCTACCTCTTATGTGGGAAGGAAAGACAGAGACCAAAACAAAGAGACTGAGTGAATAAACCTGGGGTATTGGGATTGAATGGTTGTTGTGAGGGCAAACAAAGCGTCAGGCTGAGGATTTTATGTTGCTTCCTGTCTTCCATTTGTTCTCTTTAAAATTAGATATTTAACCTCCTGCACTTAGAGAGAAAATTGACAATATTTCCTGGCACAAACAATGTTCTAAAAAGAGAACAGAAAAAAAAATTACTGAATTATGCTTTTACTAACAAACGAAAATCACTCCTGATCAGCACCTTCTGACTAAATATAAAATATGTTTATTCAAATATGTCATAAGTAGCTTGAAATTATTATTATTTTTGTTTCTATGTTCTCATGACTCATAACTCCAAGAAACTCAGTTTCTTGGAAAAGCTAGTAGAAATTGGTTTATTTATATTTTATACTAGAACACCCAGTATCTATAAAACAGGGTAATGGATTTGAATCATTAATATGAAGCTATTCTTCAGTTTTTAACACACAGAATTCTTTTTATCTATAGTGAAAAACAATGCTATCTGCAAGCCTTAAACATAAGTATTTACTCACCTTAATGAAATATGTAATTATAAAAGCAATTAGTTTTGGCTGTGCGTCTTGTCCAGTGTGTTACAGTTAGATAGATGAGAGCCAATGGTGGCACTGGTCAAGGAAATTCAACTAATTGGTGATTTTAAGCAATGACGGAGCTCAATATGCAAAACCACAGAGTCAACAACACTGAGATCGTGAGGCCGACTTTAATAACCAGGAGAAACGGCAGGCTTGGTCTCTGTGGAAGGGGGTGAGAGGAGAGGAAACCTGGGAACGCAGTGGAGGGACGTTGACACTGTTGACCAAACAGCGTATGTCAAAAACCCAACTGTGAATACTGTGTACCTCACGGTGATTTAATAAAATAAAGTTGGTGGGAAATAAAGTTTAAAAATTACTAATGATGATTTTGTTCTTCATGTGATATCACACAATCAGTTTAAAAATGGCTGCAAAATGTTTTCAACTCTACATCTTAAATGGTCTCCTTGGTTCTTTACTTATGTTTAAACTTTTGTTGTCATAGGTCCTAGTTTTTATTTGACTTTTTTGTCTCCTCAGCGGTGCTCAGTGGACCTAGGGACGACTCCTGGACATGCTTGGGTGCAAAAATGTTGATCAAGCCAGAGAAGATACTCATAATATATCTAAGAACATACACACATAAATGCAAAAATATAGAAATATAGACAAATTTCTTTTTAAATTCAACTGTATTTAATTATTGAGCAATAATTAAAAAGTGCAGCCAAATATTTTACAAGTCTACAATTGCATATAGAATTTTTCTTAAAACTTTGCAACAAGGTATTATTTGATTAAAGGTCTACATGCATTAGGGATACAATTTTACAGCTCTTAAAAATTCAAGTTCTTTTAGAACATTTAGAGAATTTATTCTACTATTAAAAATATTTAACACCTTATCTACTCTGTATTTTATTGATTACTTGAATTTGTAAAAAGTTATGTTTCAAAAAAAATTGGTCAAACTTCTCATATTTTGATGCACTATGGTATTTCCCACGGAAAGGAAGCCAGAATATGTAACACAATAAAAGAATCAAAGTCTTTGTGAACATAGCAAGTTTATTATGGTTAAACTCAAGACATTGACTTTGTTATGTGTCTAATAGAGCAGTATATTATACACCAAATGTATAAATTCCTTAAGGATATTAAGTAACATGTGCAATTATTATTCTGATGAATGCATGAGAAATCACTCACAAATAGCTTACTATATATTCACAGCATAGTTCATAAGTTGCCTGTTTAATAGATTTCAAATAAGCATGTTCCAAATGTTCAAAATTACAAAGAATAAAACAATATTGTTAATAGAATTTGTTAGTGAGTTATATGCCAGTGGGAAAACAGTTCATCTCCATGGACATGTCTGTCATGTGGAGGTCCAAATTTAATCTCAGTACCGTATTTAGCTCTTGTATGAAAAGAGATCTTTAAGTGTAATATCCTTCATGTTCATCCAAGTTATCTAAAATATGAGATTTTTATCTTTCCTTGTTTGATATCTGAATATTATCATACACACATATATAGATAAAGATATAGATATATATGTATATATAGATCTATATATAGGTATATAGATACTATATATACATATATAGAATTATATATAGGTATATAAGTATATATAGATGTTATATATACATACATATGTACATATATACATATATATATATATATATATATATTCAATTCTCAGTTCTTTTCCAGAGTGATCATTTCTATTAGTGTAGTGGCCCCTTCCCTATCCCCATTCCGCTTTTACCCCATAAACACTCATGGCTAGCTTCCAAACATTGACCATTCCTCCTGAACCTGTTAAGCCTGACTTTGGATATTAATCTTGAACTATTTTTATATTTCACAAATAAGTGCAGTTATTACTTATCTGTCACTTTTTCTGACAAATTTCACTCAGTATGATACTCTTTATCTCCATTCATTTATAGGCAAATTCCATTACTTTATTTTTTTCTAACAGCTGCATAGTATTCCATTAGGTAGATGTACCATAGTTTATTCAGTCATCTTTCTTGGGATCTCAGGAATTTTTCAGAGTCTGGCTATTGTGAATAATAGTGTTGCAATGAACATAGAAATGCAGATGTTATTTCTGCTGTATGTTTTTTTGGTCTGTCTCTGAGGGTATATTCCCAGAAGTGGTTTTGCTGAGTCAAATGGGCTCTCAAATTCTAGTTTTATGAGGAATCTCCATTTCAAGATTCCAAATACATATGCAAGGACAATATCAGAGAAAAGCTTGATTCACTATTTTTTCCTGTTTGTCTTTTTTTTCAGTCCTTGAACACAAATTTTTGTTTAGAAATAAATGTAGACTATAAATTGTGGTTAACAGTATTAATATGTAACAATTAACATTTCAGCATGTAATATACAACTTTTTGTATAAATGACTTAAATACATATATAAAAGCACATGTATTCACATGTATATTTTAAAGCATTATGATTAATGATGCAGGCAATAAAAATGAGCCCAAAGTTTGGAACTTTAGTTTTGAGCCTCAAGTAAATGATTTTCAGCTACACTCAGTCACCATTTATCTTTCTTTGTTAGTGCACACTGAAATACAATTTGTGCTTGCAAGCAGTTCCTATTTGGAAGTTCTGAATATTTGAGGATCTTTTTTGTAATACTGTAGTCAATAGCAAGCAACATTGAATCAAAACAAGTTTAGGACCTTCCTATGTTGCTGTCTTAATAACCACAGAATCAAAATAATTTTGATAAGATTTTATAGGCCACATAGAGTGCATATATGATGATATATGATGTTTCTTATCTACTATTTTTCATTTAAAATTTGTAATGAACAGTTCAATAAATTACTGTTAATTTATTTGTCTCAGTCCATTCTTGCTGTCTCTCTCATTTCACTGCTAAATAATCTTAATATCATCACTTAGTCTCATTGCCTCTTCCTTCTCCTTTATCATAAGTCTAAACATCAATCTCAAATCTAGGCCTGCTGCTCCTCTATTTTACTCATCAGTTTCTGTTAGTTTCCTCCTGCTGATTCTAAAACATTTGGACGTACAAGAGCATTTCACCCTGTCGTTTATCACCTATCGGTGTTTTCCCCATTCGAGTTATATTTCTCAATAACTTATTTTGGTTCCATTAATGCTTTCTAGTTCCTTAATATTATTACTAATTTCTTTCCCAATATTTTATGCACCACCTTGACTGACATAATTAAACGTATAATTAAATATGGCTTACTATTCAGCCCTATATCATCTTCAGTAGCTTTTATGAGCTTCTTAAAATAGTACCAACATACTTTCATTTCTCTTTCATGAACATACTTTCATTTCTCTTCCAATTTCACATAATCTATTTATATATGTTGTGTTCTATGTGACCTAACATTATTTCTTCTAGGGAAAGGTAGGTTACTTATTCTTTTTCACTGAAAACATATAAGAATCAGAAATACAATTGAGGGAGCATTTCTAAAAGGCATTCTAACGTTTTCCTCTTGTCTTGAGGATTTAATTTAAAAAAGAATAGCTTTGTATTTTTGGGTTCACTCAGCTCTCTTAGATGATGTCTTACAATTCTATGGCAGAGTTTCTAACTACTAATATAGTTTCTTACTACTTGTATCCTGGAATGTATTTAAATTGTGTTTCCTGGGATATTGATATAAATCAAAGCAAATATGAAGTGAATGTGCAAGAAATAAAGAATTCAACACAAATCAAATAATTACTGTTCTTTCTATAAAGTCTGTTATTCAATGCTGGGGTCGCTTTAAGAGATCCATTTAAAGGGATTGGCCTTTAAGTCTTAAAGGGATAGCCAATATCCAAATTATGGGGATATATAAGAGTTGGAAAAAACAGCTGAGGAGTCAGTTGAGACTGTGTTCTCAGCCTGGCTGGCAGGAGTGAGTTGGAGGAGCAGAGAGCCTGACTGGATAGTTATTGACTGGCAGGAGTGAGTTGAAGGAGCCGAGAGCCTGACCGGATAGAGAGTTAAAGGAGCGGAGAGAAGGATTGGCTGAGCTTGCCTAAGGGCGGTGCTTGGAAATAGTTTAAAGATAGTCTTTAAGGAGTTCAGAGCCTCTGGACTGGATCTGAATACAATTCAAGAGCTTGTCTTAGAAAGCTACTCTAAGTGCTAAACTAAGACTCTCCCATTGATGTCTGTACTCCAGCTATTTCATGCATGGCAGGGGTATTATTGTTAGACCAAAACGAACTTTGGTTAAAACATAAAACCTGTGTTTTTACCAAATTCCTAATGTAGGTGCAAAGACCAATTTCTACTGTCATTCAAGGGGTCAATCAGCAGAAAGAAGCAGTCACGAAAATACTTTCTAGCACATAAGTGCAGGTTGGAAGATGAGGAACTTGAGTCCTTAAAGTAACTATGTTGTCTGCATAATCATAAGAAGCAGATTTCATAGCCTAAGAAAGAATGGAAGAGAGCCTCTGTCAAGTTTTGTGTGTTTACCCAATTTACATCACACTCATGCCAGACATGCATTGATTCTGGAAAGGACTATCATTAGATGATTTTAGGAATTTAGCAGGTAAGTAACAGATAATTCTTGTTCTTCCATTAATTGTAATTTTGTTTTGTTTGGGGCATTTTTTTTTTCGTTTGCTTTGGAGTCACACTCACAGTCCCCTCTCTATTCACCGAATAATGTTTTAGTCGTTTGCTGCCCAAAAGGAAAAAAATAAATCACATTCAGATGTTTGTCATCTTACCTCTCTTGCATAAGCATATGCAAAGGGCATATAGGAAAGAGAAAAAACATTCCCCCTTACAAGTCTGGCAAGTAAGAGACAAAGGGCTGTGGACATAGTAACCCAAAAAGCAAAACTTAGCAAAAAATCAAAAAAAAGCAAACTATCTAGGTCAGAGAGATTAACCTCTTCTATCTTCTGCCACTTCAACTGATTAACAGTGAGTGAATGAAATGAATGAAATAATAATCAGTGGACTTTGAGAGATAGTGCAGCAGGTAGGACATTTCGACTTGTAAGCAGCCAAGCCAGGTTTGAACCTCGGCATCCCTTATTGTCTCCTGAGCACAGTCATGTAAAAGCTTCTTAATTAAAGCCACTTACCACAAGCCCACAGCAAACAAATTTAGTGGTGAAAAACCGAAAGCCTTTCCTCTAAGATCAGGCACAAGACTGACCCTTCTCATCACTACTATTCAAAGTCCTTGTACAAAAGTTCTTGCCATAGAAATTAGTCAAGACACAGATATTAAGGACATCCAGATTGGAAAAGCTCATAGGAACAACAGAGCTGTATAGTAAGGTGGCAGATAGTAAACACAGATTAGCTTTTCTATATGCAAATGAAGCAAAAGACGAGAAAGATTTTTTGTTTCTGAGCCACACCCAGCAATGCTCAGGAGTTTCTCCTGGCTCTGCAGTCAGGAATTACTCCTGGTGGTGCTTCAGGACCATGTGGGATACCCAGGCTCAGACCCTGATTGGCATTTGCAAGGCAAGCACCCTACTACGTATTGCTTTTGTTTTGTTTTCCTTTGCTTTTTGGGTTAAACCCTGTGTTGTTTAAGGGTTGTTCCTGGCTCTGCGCTCAGGAATCACACCTGATGGTTCTAGGAGTACATTAAGATTTACCAGAAATCAAAGCCAGTCAGCCGTGTGAAAAACAAATGCCCTACCTGCTGTACTATTGCTAAGGTCCCAACACCCTACATACTGTACTAGATCTCTGGCGAGTAAGAGAGAAAATTTTAAAATAATACAATTCACAATTGTGCCTCCGAAAATCAAGTATGTAAAAATCAAATTAGCAAAAGAAGTTAAACACTTATAAACAGAAAGCTATAAATTACTACTCAAATATAAAGATCACAAAGAAATGAAAACATACATCATTCATATGTTGAAAGTATTAATATTGCAAAAATGGACAATATAGAGATTAAATTCATTTCCTGTAAAAATACTCATAAAATTTTTAGCACTTATATCAGTACTGTTGAATTTTACATGGAGTACTAAAACTCCAGGACAACCAAAGCAATCCTAAGGAAAAAGAAGATGAGAATCTTCCTCTGGCTAAATAGAGTTCAGAGACAAATCCCCAGGTGTATGGACAGTTAATCTTATATCAAGAAGAAAACATAAAGCACAGGAGGAGAAGCCTTTTCAACAAATGGTGTTAGAAAATTTGTCAGTCACATGCAAAATAAAATAATAGTGAACTTGTTTTAACACCATGCATATAAGTCAAACTAAAATGAATGGCATCGATATCTTGCTATCCAACATGATTATGTAAATTATATTGAGGAAAACATCGATAAACACTTCATGACATTGAACCTTAGAGGCATCTTAAATAATAAAAGGTGATTGGCTAAGCAAATAGAAGTAGAGAGAAACAAATGGGACTGCATCAAAGTTAGAGCTTTTATATTGCAAAAGAAACATATTTTCTAAAACTATTTTCCTATTCATATAAATAATACATAAAATTTTTAATGGAGACATTAAGAAACACCATCAAACTTTGTTTGTTTTGGAACCACACTGGTGTTCAAAACTTACTCTTGCTCTCTTCTCAGGAATAATTCCAGGCAAGTTCAGGGAACTATATGGGTTGCCAAAACAGTTTCATGCAAGCCAGTGTCTCACCCATTGTACTTTATGTAGAGTGGAAGACACAATGTAAAAATTAGCACTTCTCTTATCAGTTTAAAGCTCCTAACAATAACTGAATGTAATGTCTAGACATCATTTCATTTTTGCACAATCTATTGCATAAAAGTATTGACTAAATATGTTTAAATCTATCGATTGTCATCTATCAGTAAACTATAAAGTATTCAGCTCATGATTGTCACTCATTGTAGTTTAGTCACTTGTCACTTGTCTTCCCATTATTCATTGATTTGCTCAAGTGGACACCAGTTACATCTCTATATGTCCCATTGCATGCTAGTGTAGCCCAAGGGATTCTGGTCACTCCAGGAACACGAAGAGCCTCAAACCATTCGTTCAGGTCATGGGACCTTGTAGTTTAGTAAAGAAATTGTAATTTAGTACAAATCTTAATGTATTTAATCCCATTGCATTTTATATTCAATCCCATTGTAGTTTAGTACAAATATTTAATGTCCAATAAGAACCCATATCTCAGAATTGAGTGAATAGATAGACAGATAGGTAGATGGACTGATGAACTTAGGCAGTTATGCAGGTATATAGAACATTTTGTCAAATAAAATCAATGCAGTAGGGAAAGATATTTAGCCATTAAAGCTAAACTTGCAATTAGATTCATTGTATTGAAATCCTTTGCTATTCCTGATTTCTATACTTGCTGGTATTAACAACCAAAAAACGTATTCAGGTATTTTGGTAAAATTACAAAATAAACCTAGAATTGTTAATGTGTTCTACCTGCTCTCTAGGTAATGTTCTGCCTATTTTTTAAATCACATTTCTCAAAAATTAGCTTACTTCTCAATTCTGTAATCTTGGTCTTGTGATGTTAATCTTGTTTACTTCATTAATTCTTTTACCAAGCTCTTGTTGGGGTAATAACCATGTGTAACAGCATTTGCTTGCAAACAACAGTTTAATATCTTTCCCAGAATTTGACATAGGAAATCAATTTAAACTTAAAAAAAAATCTTCAGTACGGTATGTTTTATATATATATATATATATATATATATATATATATATAAATATATATATCAACATTTATATTGTATATTATAAACAAATATCAACATATATAGTTATACATTGCCATTATTATTTTGCATTTTGATTGCATCTGGCAATGCTCAGAGGTTGCTCCTGGCTCTGTACTCAGAAATTACTACTGGTAGTTTTGGGAAACTATATAGGATGCCAGGGATTGAACCTGGGTCGACCACATTCAAGGAAAACACCCTATCCACTGTACTATTGCTACCGACCAAATTATACATGATTTTATCCATTGTATAAATTACCGATATATACACTATATAACTATAAATTTTATTAGTTGCCATCTTGTCTAGAGAATGAACTAGTTTATGTTTCTTCCTATATTCTACAGTAAACATCTACCTTCTAAATATTTAACTTAAATTCTGCTTTGCTCCATTAAAAAGAATTAATTTTATATATAGATACTCTTGGCCTTTCTCCAACATTATGATTCTGCAATATGTGTATTACAATGGCAAACATCTATATTTCAGGCACACTATATTCTCTTAGAAACATCTCTCTTTTTAACCTGACTGAATTCTATTTCTCACACTTTCTACATTTCTAAGTATGACATACGTGTTTTTGAAAATTATCATATTTGGAACATATCCAACCTTGATTATCAAAATATTTCTGTTTGTAGCCTGGCGATTCTCTAGTAACTAAACTGAACTCTGCCTCAGAACCACTCAGTTCTACAGTGGTCATTAAAAGAATATAGACTTATACTGCATTTACTAAATTTATTCGTTTCAGTGGAAATCACATAAAATTGTAGAAAAATATGTTTTCTGTTCTGAAATATACATTATCATATCACCTGTGTATGCTGCAATTTTTACGAGTCTTGGATCCTGTGACTAACCTGATTTGGAGGACAGCTTAAGCTTTCTAATACAGTGAGAAATTTATACACCAATTAAAAAATACTTACTAAGTGCCTAAAGGGTTCCAGGCTTCAGTTTTAACTGAAGGTACATTGTGGGAAAAACAATAATATGTACCTAATTGCGCTTTAGTGGACCTTGATGAGTATATTTGATCCTTTTTATGTTCAATTAGCCTCAGTAATCTAAATGATTTTGACATCTTGATATTACTCATTATATTGTGATTAACCTGGTAATGAATAAATGAGCACAATTTTGATATTTAGAACTGGAGCATTCTAATTAGGGCCACAGGTGGTGTTAGCATTTTTTATGACTTAGTAAAGCATATGTTTCCCAGAAGAATTTTGTCAAAAACCTCAGAATGACATGGGAAGAATATTTATACACTATACTGAAACAGAATTCAAAAATACAAAAACTATAATCATTCTACTCACATGAAGCTTAAGTTCAGGCTTAATGTATCTCCAACATTAAGATTTTTTAAATTCAGTTTTATCAAAGTTCTTTTTTTTAATTTTTTTTATTATACCACCGTGAAATATACAATTACAAAGGTGTTCATAATTGGTTCTTGGTAATACAGTATTCCAGCACCCATCCCTCCACCAGTGCCCCATTTCCACCACCAATGTACCCCTCCCCTCCTGCCCCCCAGACCGCCTCAATAGCAGGTACCCCAGTTTCCTCTCTTTCTCTCTCTGTCTCTCTCTCTGTCTCTGCATCTCTCTCCCTCTTATTTTACACATTGTGGCTAGCCCTGCAGATATTTAGAGTAGAAGGAACGTTAAATTTTCAAAAGCTTGACAGTCATTTTTCATCTCTTGAATCAAATTTTAGTTCACATCTTTCTTTGCAAATTCCTTTTAATTCAAAAAATTAAGGTGCAGTAATTTAAAAAGTAATTCATAGTTGAATTGCAGGCATTTAATGCACCAACAACAATCCCACCACCAGTGCCAACTTTGCTCTACAAACATCCCAGTTCCCTTCCACAACTGCTCTTCCTCTACCCTCATTTTTCCTAGATAAGCACGTTTACCAGTTTGCTTGTTTTAACTTGGATCTTCTGCTTCTGTTCTGTTGAGTCTGAGTTCAGGCATACAGGCGATGTCTCTCCTCTCTCCACTGCCAAAGTTTCTGAGGCCCTTGACTTTTCCTCATCCTCCTTTCATCATCCTGACTTTTATCACTCATCCTCCTCTCCATCCTGTCTCTTTCCTCCCCTGTGCTCACTCCTAGAATCAGGGCTCCAGGGTTCTAGGCATCCCCTTTGATACCATGGTTTCCCTTGACTCAAACATTCACAGAGGATGAGATCATACCACATTTGTCTCTCTTCTCGCTTTTCTTAATTTAAATTGAAACTTCAACTTAGGACAACATATGGAAACTATGAAGAAAGCAAAATACTTCTACAGGCAGTTTATTGGTGTGTTAAAATTATAGCCAGCAAAAGCAAACTTTTTTTATGCCTGGGGCTAGAAAGCAGAAATGCACTTTTTAAAGTAAAATATAAAATTTTTATTATAGTTTACATGTTTGGAAGGAAAAACAACCCTTTAAGCCATAGAGGATGGTTTAATTAGGGACACATGAATTGTAAAATTAGTCTAATTTTAGTTCCCACTTAATTAATTTCTGTATGCGTTTATAGAGTTTTGCTTTCTCCCCCAAGACTTTGGGAACTGGTCCCTCAGACTTTCAATTGCTGTTGTCACCAGATTGTTCCAGAAAAAATAAAAACACAGTATTTTGCCCCAGGTCCCTGCCTCCTGTCCTGGTGCTAAGACTGCAGGTTCTGAACCATCTGGCAGCTGCTTCTGAGATGTGCCTGACGCTGCCCATCTCATCCTATATCCCCTGGGGTCTACTTTGAATAATTGCTCATTCTAAACAATAATAACTCCTGTAATGCCTAGAACACATTGTTTAGGTATCTGCATTGCCGCTAGCATTACCTGGGCATTTAAACTGAAAAATTAAATAATCATTCTATATCTACAGGTCAGAAATAGAGATGTAAAGTGTTAGAGATCATCTAAATGGTTGTTGCTTTTCTTCCAATTGACTTTAAGAAAAGTGCACTACACTATTGCAGAGGGCAATTGTATAGAAATGTTGCAGCATCTTTGCACAAAAAGGTTTCCCCTACAAAGATCTCTTTTGAGTAATCACTGCATTCAGTTCAGTAGCGAGGCCAAATTGCATTGGATTTTATTGCAGAAATTGAAATGTGGAAATGAACCCTGTGTGTTTTGAAATCCTTCATGGTCTTGCCTAAATTACTAAGCAAACCATTAAATATGCTCTCAGATGTGAAATATTAACTAGAAGAATTAATCTTATCACTTAAAAGTGCTGATCCTGTAAGAGGAATGCATGCCAGGTCAGTATAGAAATATATAGAGATATGCACACATGTGTTTAGGAACATGAATCAAACCTTATAAATATGTATGTATTTGTGTGTGTTGTACTTAAAAGAAGCTACTCTGCATTAATAGAAGAATGGATTACTCCTCTTCTGTCATTCATACTTGATTTTGAAACAAAACATGAATATTTTGCCACCTGGTTTTCACCTCACAAAATGCACCATCTATAAAATAAATTACTGATAAGAATTTATAGACGTAGAACTGGGGTTAAGACAAATGCCTTGAAGGCGGCTGACCCTGATTAAGTCCCAGCACCACATAATCCTTGAGGGATTGAGCCTCCCTTGAGGGGTTACTAGGTGAAGACTCTGATGCCCCTGAGCACCACGTATTATGGTCCCTGAGGTGATCATTCACTGTGCAAAATCCTTGGCATGACTGTGCCCAAGCAGTACTTAGTCATGTGAGTAAAACCAAAGGTCCAGTTAGCCAAGAATCAGTGGTAGTGCCATATAATAAATTTTTCAAATCCCAAAGAACGTAATTCCATGCCACAAAGCAATGATGCCTATCACATAAAGAATGTCCTATTTCTTTCAGTGCTGTACATTAATTTTGAAAAAATTATTTGAATTCAGTAAATTAATAATATAGCCTCGAAGCATTCATTTGTAGCTAACCTAAAAAAATATAAACAGTACTAGAACATTTTATTGGATTCTCAATTTTCTAGTTAGTCTACTCAGCTAAATATTGTTTACCATACTAGACAAAAGGCAGTAATTTGTAAAATACCAAGTGCTCATTTTTACCGGTCAACACTTCCTAATTTATGGCAAATGGTATGTCACAAATGTGTTAAAACATAACTTCAATATCATATTGCAGTCTTTAACAAATTACAAGAATGTAAAGATAATTCTATTTGTATTGATATTGGGCTCTCAGAATTTGCTAAGAAAACATAATTGAAAAATCCATTAATTACATTGTTAACAAAAGAGTAGGCTTAAAAAAAGAGAGTCTGTAAAAGGTACAAAACACACACTGTGGAAAATAATGCCAAGCACTGAGTAATCTGAATAGTTTTATCTCCATTATTTCTTTGGAGTTAGATTTATCACATTTGCAAATCTGGTTGACATTTTTATGTGACAGCATCATTACTAATTAGATATGTTAAAGTATTCTGAATCCATGGGAGGCAAACATTATTAACATTTAATATAATAAGAAAAATTCAAAACCTTTCTACTTTTCTTTAGATTGCAATTTCCTAAAGCTCTTGACTTCCTTACAAGTAAAACAACATAATCACACAGAAAAAAAAATTAATTCAGAAGCTTCAAGACAAATTCAATATATAATTTCTAGAACTCTTCAAATATTAGTTACAGTTGCAATTTACTTAAAAGTTTTAATTTGCTCCTTAGTACTTAACATAATTTTGGAAATAAAAAGCTAAATTTCTTTCTTATCAAGGATACTATGATAAACACTTATGCAAAATGCATCAAAAGGCAAATATGATTATATTATACATACAATAAGTGGCAGAAAATTATAATTGATCATTTTTATTGAGTATTAAAAATATTCATTATTTGAAATTATTTGCCAAATAAATACAAAACAAATCAACATTGAGCGATTCTTAGCTGGATTAAAAATAGTAATTTTTTTTACCGTAGTTTAAAGGAAAAAAATTTTGAGAATTAAATTTTATATTCTTCTATTATAGTTTATGTAACACTGTAGTAGTAGTATGAACACTTATAGTAAAATTAAAATAATTGGTATATAAGAAAACTACACCACCTCCACTTCGCTGATGACATCGTTCTAATAACACCAAACATTAGCCAAGCAGCACAAATGCTGGCTGACTTCGACTGAGAATGTGGAAAGATATGTCTACAGCTGAATCTAAAGAAAACCATGTTTATGAAAAATGAACTAGTTCCAGAGGCCCCCATTTACTCTCAATGGAACAAACATCTCTGAATGAAGCAGTTATGTGTACCTAGGTCGAGAAATCAACATGATGAACAACCTAAAACCTGAGCTGCGCAAGAGGAAGAGAGCAGCATGGAATGCCTTCAAAGGCATCAAAGAAATAGCTAAAAGGACAAAGAACCTCCGGCTCTGGGCACATCTCTTTGAGTCCACCATTCTCCCTGGATTAACATATGCCTCGGAGACCTGGGCCCTATGAAAACAGGATGAGAACGGTATTCGGGTCTCCTAGAGAGGAATTGAAAGACCTATGCTTGGAATATCACACCTCACTCAAGTGAGAGAAGGAATCGGAGTTCTGACCTCCATCGCTATTCCAGAATCAGGGACGCTGTCTCGTTTGCCAAGGCATTGAAAATCAGATGGGCTGGACATGTAATGCAATTTGGAGACAACCACTGGACTAGAGCCATTACCGACTGGATCCCACAGGATGTAAAAAGATCACGTGGCCGCCCACCTACAAAATGGTCAGACTTCCTTGTCAGGACCCTGAAGGAACAGTTTGAGGCTCTTTATATTCCTGAATCAACCAGATGCCATTGGGCTACATTGGCACATGATAAGGTCCAATGGAAATGTTACTGGCGCCCGCTGGAGCAAATCAATGAATAACAGGATTCAAGTGATCAAGTGATCAAGTGAGGTGAATCTACTTTCTAGGTTCATTTTTGAGAATAAACATAAAATATGTATTATTTAGGAAACATACACATCTTTTAGGAAAAGTTAGATAAAATTTTGGGAACTATTAACATGCATTAACTTTTTGCACATATGCTTGGATTGTGGTCATTCCAGAAATCTGGCCAGATTTTGAGTCTTGGTTCTTTTACAGTTGATCATGGTCATGGAATTCTTCATTAAACCAAATTCAGTAACGTTTTCTTAGTGTAAAACATGAGTTAAAGTTTCAAAGTTAGTTTTAAAATAGATTTAAGTCCATGTGTTTACTTAGTCTTGTGGAGTATATATGCAGGATGATTAAAATTCCACCTGGGCCAAAATTTCTGTGAATAAATATGCATTTTAGGGGTTTTGACAACTGACTTTACAGTCTTTATTCCTTTGGCTCCTCTTTTACCATCCTAAGGCACATCAGAGAAATTAGCAAGAGCTATATAAGCTCACAGGAAGACCAGGATAAGTCTTGTCATGGTCTTCATCACTTGATCACTTGACATCCCATTATTCATCGATTTTCTCAAGCGGGTGCCAGTAAGTTTCCATTTGTCTCTGTCACATACCAGTGTAGCCCAATGGCATCTGGTTGCTCCAGGAATACGAAGAGCCTCAAACCGTTCATTCAGGGTCTTGACGAAGAAGTCTGACCATCTTGTAGGTGGGCGGCCATGTGGTCTTTTGATGTCCTGTGGGATCCATTCGGTAATGGCTCTAGTCCAGCAGTCATCTCCAAATCGCATTACATGTCCAGCCCATCTGATTTTTTGATGCCTTAGGAAACGAGACAGTGTCCCTGACTCTGGATTGTTTAAGGAGGTCGTAACTCCGAATTCTTTCTCTCACTTGAGTGAGGCATGATTTTCCAAGCATAGCTCTTTCGATTCCTCTTTGGGAGACCCAAATATCATTGTCATCCTGCTTTCATAGAACTCAGGTCTCTGAGGCGTATGTTAATCAGGGAGAACAGTGGAGTCAAAGAGATTTGCCCGGAGCCGGAGGTTCTTTGTCCTTTTAGCTATTTCTTCGATGCTCTTGAAGGCACTGTGCAGTCAGGGTTTAGGTCATTCATCATGTTGACTTCTCAACCTAGGAACACATAACTGCTGTATTCAGAGATGTTTGTTCCATTGAGAGTGAATGGGGCCTCTGGAACTAGTTCACATTTTTATGAACATAGTTTTGTTGAGATTCAGCTGTAGACCTATCTTTCCACATTCTCAGTCAAGTCAGCCAGCATTTGTGCCGCTTGGCTAATGTTTGGTGTTATTAGAATGATGTCATCAGCAAAGCGGTGGTTGTGTAGTTGCTAACTGTCTATCGTCACTCTATTTATCTTCACTAATAAAAAAAATAGTGAGCCTATAAAAGCTCAGACCCTGGTGTTGGAGTACATGCCCTTGTCAAGGCTGCCTGGAGCCTTTGCATCTTGCCTTGAGCTATCTCCTACAGGTCACACTCTAAATAGGGGGCAGGAAGACAGTTTGGATCTGTGGTTCTCTATGTGGCATAGCATCTTACCATGTATTCTATGTTAGTTGTTCAAATACTCTCATACTCCCACAGATCCCCCATCAGACTGGACAACTCTAGCAGAATTCTCCTGGCTGTGTTGGATCCTCTTTTAAATTAAATAGCCATAATTAAATCAGAGAGAAATACTCTTTGCCTCCTGGCAAGAAATCATGGCTCTCAGTAATTCTAAAAGTTAGTACCCAGAACAACCCTGAAGTAAATATAAGGAAATATCTCATAAAGTTTGGAGAAATATATATCTGGCTGTATAATACTCATGGTATATATATATATATATATATATATATATATATATATATATATATATATATATATATATATATATATATATGTATTAATCCTAGATACGTTTCATCTCAGATGCCCTTCTCCTATCTAGACTAAGTGCCTGCAGAATGGCTGCGATCAGGTGAGCTCACTTGAGGACCTGAATTTTTTGAAATGGTCCTGAATGAGACCTGTCCTCCTGGGCTGTTTATGGGGCTAACGAGATATATAACAAGAACCTTTCTCCCTTTCTCTTTCTCTCTCAGCCCACTCATCTCCCTATCTGTCTGCTGTCTGGTCTGCTCTCATCCGAGCATATGGTACGGGATCCAGTGGCGAATTTGGCCTAGGATCCTAAATCTATCACGTGGCCTGGCTCCAGCTAGGAACTGCAAGTTTGGGGTCTTCCTGTCTTTGGATTGTACTGCCAGAACTTCTGTGAGTAAAAGTATTTTGGAATCTTGTTAGATTCTTGAGCTTTTGTCCAGCCCCCAGCTGCCAGGTCCATTGGGGCAAAAGGGGATTCAATCCTGCTCGATACTGTTGGGCAACATAGGTTTTCTCCAACATGAAAAGTCCATGAGGTAGGGAACCCAGTAGTGACTGATGAAGGCTCTTTTAAAGCTCTTGAATAAGAATAATACATTTAAAACAAAAATTTTAAAAAAACTCATTTGTTTTAATTTAGGCAGCAAATTAAACAGCTTAGTTATCTTGCTTCTCTCAACTAATTGTAAAGTTGTCCTCTACTAGTCAGGGGTGGTTTACCTTGCACAGAAAGATTACTCTCCTGTATTAAGGAGAAAGGTACAGAAATAACTAAGTTCATGCCTTTAGAAAAAGGTATATTTATGGCATCATTGATTGGTTTCCTTAATTAGAATAATATGCTACTTTGGCACATCTTAAAGGGCCTCATCTGTGATGTGACATTGATCCGTACTGTACAAATAGAACAAAGAGACAGTCGCATTTTTTGTGCTAACTTCGCTGAGATTTTAGTTATGTATTGCTTCATCATACCGTATTCCATTGTGACTGTTATAATTGGTGACACTAGTTTGAAATAATAATGACAACTTTGATCATGGATCATAAAATTAATGACCAAACAGTTGAAGGAGGGAATAAAGACATGACTTAGAGGTCACATAGAGACAGTAATAAGGGTTGTGGACACTTAGTGGCAGTCAATAGGCTTGAAACTCAACACATCATTACGGTTGTAACTATGTTACTTACGTTATAAATTTAATAGGAAAAGTAAATACTAGTGCCAAAATGCTTATTTAAAGGAAAGATCACAGTTCCAGATACCATCGATTAAAAATTGGTTCCTAGATATGAAGTAGTTGTACTTTATAATACTAGTCTGCACCAAAAATATTTTGTTATTATTAGTCAATTATGAAGTACCTTAAATTGAAACTTATGGATGATCAATCAAGTTTTACTATATTTTTCATAGCCTTTGAATGCCCTGAGAGCAAGACCACTATAGGAGGACTATGGTCCTACAATTTCCAACTCCAAATAAATTCATCTAAAATGAAATAAGTAAATTTTATTTGATCATATATTAAGTATTGTAAAAATGACTATTTATGTTACTTTCTTGCTCATTAATGAAGAACTTTAATCAGCCATCAAGATTATTATATGTAAAGAAATTTGTATAAAATAGACATAAAATCAAGCTATTACAAATTCTTATGAATCAAAGTGAATTTTAGTTTTCTAGTTTGAGATCATTTGGCCCCAGTACATTAAAATATATTCATCTAAGTGAACCACATATAATATCATGTAACTATTCATATTGATATGCAATATAAATATTTAAAGTATTTGTGTATATACATATATATACATGCACAACTTGTTTTTGCAATCTATATTTTGGAGGAGTCAGGTATAAATCCTAAACCAAATATAAACAAAACAACATAGACACAATCTGCTATTAATAGAACACTCTTGGTGATACAGAGATGTGTACACTTAAAAGCCTAAAATATTCAGAAGCGATGATTGCTAACACATTCTCATTAAATTATCCACTTCGATTGGCTCAAAGGACAGATGGGATCTAAAGAATGACAGCAGATAATCATGAGTTTAATTGGGTGGTGCGTCTGGTTACAAATGCTGTCCAGATGTGGTCTCCTACTTGAGCAAATTAATAAAACTACTCATAGCTTGTGTATCTGTTGATAAGATCAACTTTTCTTTCCTTCTTTGTGTTTAAAACGAGAGAGAGGGAAAGAGACCATGAGAAGACATATTTTCAAAAGCAGAGACTACATACTTGTGTATTGTTACTTCAGTTTCATGCAGAAATTGGGTATTGAGAAAGCAAACTACTCTCCACCTGAGAGAACACTAGCCTGTTCAACATGTTGGTAGCAATGTCCTTACAACCAAGAGAACTAGATTCTAGAACTTTCAGATTAAGAAAATTTAGTTTCTTAATCTCTCTATATAAGAGATGAGTTGATGACCTACAAGCTCTCTGATCTGCACAGCCTGTGAATCTATTGCATGGCCTGTGAATCTATTGCATGGACAACATATGACCTACGAAATTATTGGATTACCTGAAACATGACAGAAATATGTTTTCATCAGCTATTGTGGCCTGTCTCCCTGCATTATGTATGATGTATTTGCCACATATAGTCCACAAATATGTTACTAAAATCCAATTGCTCCTTGATCACGATTATGATTCAGGACTAGAGCACTTGCTTAGTTTTGTGAACCTCTGGATTCAATACCCAGGACCACACATAGACACAATGTTACCTCTAAATTAAAGAACAAATGACCTATATTGTCCTTTCTGACGCAAAGAAGACTAAGTGTTAGTCTACTAGTTTTTGAAAAATACAGTTTATGTTTAAACATGCTATGTCTGTTATTTAGTGAATAACTGAAGTGTTTCCAGTTACAATGCAGTGAAGTTTTATAAAAGTATATCAGCTTTTCCCACACTGATAGCGGATTACCATCTAACTATACTAGTTAAGGAAACACTGTTATCTCACTTTCTACAGCTAATCATAATGTAGCCAGGATCCATAGTCACCTATAAATTTTAAATAAAATTGTCTATTTTATCAGTAAATGATCTATTGTTGATATGAGATCCTGATATTCTGCTTTCTATGTAATGTAAAACCACATGGACACAAAACCAACGATCCTTATTCTAAATTTAGAATGACCCACTTAGTCAACAAATTGTGTAGATTCAATTAAAATGTCAATTGAAAGGGTGCAAAAGAGATGGGAGTCGAGCCTATCCTAAAGGCATATTACTTTTCTCCTGGGACTTCTGTGAAATCACCCTAAACATATGGTCTAATAAGGGTCTTGGCGCTCCCTTTCCTCTATCTCTCCCTCTCTCTCTCCCTCCTTTCCATCTTCTTCCTTCCTTCCTTCCTCCCTTCCTTCCTCCCTTCCTCCCTTCCTCCCTTCCTCCCTTTCTCCCTCCTCCTTCCTTCCTCCCTCCCTCCCTCCCCTCCCTTCCTTCCTTCCTTCCTTCCTGCCTTCCTTCCTTCCTTCTTTCCTTCCTTCCTTCCTTCCTTCCTTCCTTCCTTCCTTCCTTCCTTCCTTCCTTCCTTCCTTCCTTCCTCCCTCCCTTCCTTCCTTCCTGCCTGCCTTCCTGCCTTCCTTCCTTCCTTCTTTCCTTCCTTCCTTCCTTCCTTCCTTCCTTCCTTCCTTCCTTCCTTCCTTCCTTCCTCCCTTCCTCCCTTCCTTCCTTCCTTCCTGCCTGCCTTCCTGCCTTCCTTCCATTCTGCCTTCCTTCCTTTCTGCCTTCCTGCCTTCCTTTCTTCTATCTTTTCTTCCTTCTTGTTCTACTAGACTAAACTTATTAAACCTTTATGAAATCCAAGGTCTAAAACATATAAGATTCATGTAATTCTGAACCATATCATAGGACTACAATAGAGTAACAGCTTTTAATTTCTTGATTGCCTAGGTTAATACCATTAAGTTTTTTTTTAATTTTTTTATTTTTACAATTACAAAGATATACAATTAAAAAGTTCATATTTAGATTTTGGTCATACAGTGTAGCAGCACCCATCCCGCCACCAGTGCCCATCTCCCACCACCAACGTCCCCGGTTCCCTCCCCTCCCCCCAGCCCCCCATGGCAGGTTCTTTATTTCTTTCCATTTCTCTATCTTTCTCTTTTCCTTCCTCTCCAGACTATGGATTACAGAACATACATTAAAGGGTTGTCATGTGTATCCTTTTGCCTCTATTTAATGCTCAGTTCTAGGTTGGCATTAGTACCCTCACAATTGTTAGCACACTGTTCCATTTTCTGTCTTACCTAGCCTCTGACTCCCACACGTTTGTGATAATTTCCATCTTTGACAGGACCTCCTGATGTATGTTTCACTTGACCTTGGATATTGGTATCATAATATGTACCTATATATTTATGTTATGCAGATAAATGCAGTCATTCTGTAACTGTCTCTCTCCTTCTGGCTAATTTCGCTCAACATAATCTTCTCCATGTCCATCCATTTGTAGGCAAATTTTATAACTTCATTTTTTCCTAACAGCTGCATAGTATTCCATTGTGTAGATGTACCAAAGCTTTTTTATCCAGTCATCTATTTTCGGGCACTCTGGTTGCTTCCAGAGTAGCAAAGTGCTCATGTGATTTTATGGAAATCACATTTATTGAATATCCTTTTTTGCATTTATCACAGCTCATTTAGATGCCTCATTTTTTTCTTTGACAGAAATGACCACTCATTGTTTTCTAGTAGAAAGAAAGACAAAGAAAAGATACAAGGAAGGAAGGAGGGAAAGAAGGAAGGAAGGAGAGAAAGAAGGAAGAAGGAGGGAAAAAGAAAGGAAGAGGAAGGAATGAAAGAGAGGTTAGTACATGTAGAATCATTGACTATAGTTTATTTTTACTAGAAGAGCAGTCCTATGAATAACATGGAGTCAAAACTCATTTTCTGCTTTGTCTATTTGGGGCCAGACCCAGCTGTGCTCAAGGTTTACTCCTGACTCTGTACTCAGGAACCAATCTTGACAGAATCAGGAGACTAGATTAGGTGCTAGTGATTCAACCCGTATCAGTTGCATGGAAGGCGAGTATCTTCCCAGCTGTATTATTTCCGTGCCCCCAAAATATTTAAAAAATCTGTATGCTCTTAATATAATTTTCATTTTATTTTACATGCAAGAGAAATTATATCATTTATATTAGACATTCACTTGATCACTTGACATCCCGTTATTCATCGATTTGCTCGAGCAGATGCCAGTAACATTTCCATTTGACCCTATCACGTGCCAATGTACCCCAATGGCATCTGGTTGCTTCAGGAATACAAAGAGCCTCAAACGGTTCGTTCAGGGTCTTGGCAAAGAAGTCTGACTATCTTGTAGGTGGGCGGCCATGTGATCTTTTGACATCCTGTGGGATCCAGTCAGTATTAGACATTGTGTTAAACATTATTGTACTAAACATATTAGACATTATTGTGTTAAAATCAAGTAGAGAAAGCTTCTTGATATTAATTTAAAAATTACTTTTTAAAAGCTCCATGACAGGAGCCAGAGTGATAGCGCTGCGGTAGGGCGTTTGCCATTCATGCGACTGACCTATGTTCAGTTCCCGGCATACCATATATGGTCCCCAAGCACCACTAGAAGTAATTCCTGAGTAATGACCCTGGAGTAACCCTTAACCATCCCTGGGTGTAACCCAAAAGCAACAAATTAAAATAAAATAATAAAAATAAAAGCTCCATGACAGTTATAGATTTTATGTTACAGTTAGAGACATTTTTCGGGGAAACATGAAACATGATCATTTTTATTTGCCACTATAAAAACTTATGTAACTATTTGAGATGCTAGTATTTTCCTGGATTTTATATTTAATATTTTTTGTTGTACCACTATGAGATATACAATTACAAAGATGTGCATATTTTGGTTATGGTCATACAGTGTTCCAGCACCCATCCCTCCAGCAGTGCCCATTTCCCACCACCAATGTCCCCCATTCCCTTCCCCCTCCCCTAGTTGCCTCTGTGGCAGGTTTATTATCTAGAATTAGAGACATTTATATATATGTTTTTAAAGTTAGAACAGCCCAATACACAAATAAGATAATACTGGGATAAGAATAGATAAGTACACAGATAAGAACTGAATAGTACATAGATAGAACAGTACTCATCCTATTTATATTTAAATGTTGATTTTCTCCTTAATAATATATATTATTTTTGTTAATCCCTTATATATTTAAGTGAGTATATAATGTATTTTTTCTGATGCATTTTAAATATAATAACTTGAAGTATTCAAACTAATACATTTTTATACTTGGATTGAAAATGCTCTGTATTTGTTAAATTTATGGAACATAGTTATTGTGTCACATGCTGATAAAAGTAAGAAAAACTCAGTTTGCAGGAATTATGTTACTTTACCTTAATGGATTTATAAAGTCAGTCCTAGAGAAATTTACTAAGTCTCAGAGTTATACACCTGGGGTTGATTAATTTATCATGTTTTAAAGAATGTAATCGTGCATTAGTTGAGGCTAGTTTACATCTCTTATATATTGCTTGTCAAACAGCAATTTAATTTTCTAGAAAAGTATATTTTGGGATTGAAATTTATAAGAACCTAACTTGATGTAGATTTACGTTAAAAATACAATGTTTTTG
The DNA here is from genome assembly GCA_021461705.1 of Cryptotis parvus. Lineage (NCBI taxonomy): Eukaryota > Metazoa > Chordata > Mammalia > Eulipotyphla > Soricidae > Cryptotis > Cryptotis parvus. The sequence goes on along the minus strand of JAJIBD010023313.1, from coordinate 162,005 downwards.
GCAATCAATATGGGCTACATCTTTTTTTTTTTTTTTGCATCACACCCGGCAATGCTCAAGGGTTACTCCTGGCTCTGCACTCAGGAATTACTCCTGGTGGTGCTCGGGGGACCATATGAGAGGCCGAGGATCAAACCCGGGCCGGCATGGGCCAGCCGCGTGCAAGGCAAACGCCCCTACCCGCTGGGCTATTGCCCCGGCCCCCAATATGGACTACATCTTTAAGAGGAAATCCTCAGAGGTGTGGGAGCTTAAGATAGTTTCAAAACTTATATATGAAAAAGAGGAACCCTTCAGTAAGTCCAAGTCTATTTAATAAAGTAACAGAAATTGTATTTTCTAAAAATGCAATTTGCATATTCACTTAACACATCAAATTTTATTGATTGATTGATCATTTATTTAATTTTTTGGTGCTATACCAGTGATATTCAGAGTTTACTCCTGGCTCTGCACTCAGGAATCAATCCTGAGTGTGCTCAGATGACCACATGGCATCCAGGAATCAGTCAGCTGAATGCAAAGCAAGTGCCTTACCCATTGTACATTCTCTCTGGCCCCCATATAAATCACTTGATCACTTGACATCCCGTTATTTGTCGATTTGCTCTAGCGGGTGCCAGTAACATTTCCATTTGTCCCTGTCACATGCCAGTGTAGTCCAAGGGCATCTATTTGCTCCAGAAATACCAAGAATCTCAAACCATTCATTCAGGGTCTTGACGAAGAAGACTGACCATCTTGTAGGTGGGCAGACATGTGTTCTTTTGACATCCCATGGAATCCAGTCAGTAACAGCTCAAGTTCAGTGATTGTCTCCAAGTCACATTACATGTTCATATAAATAACTTCAATATTAAAATTGAATCTTGAAGAGTAACTGTATGCCAAAATAATATGTCAATGAAATAAATAAAAATATATGTCAAGTAAAGAACAATATGACTATATAAAATAAATTATCATTTTTTTATTCTACATCAAGTATAAATTGTATATATTTTAGCCATTTAGAGGGTAAAAGAATTTAATATAAATTCAATGTATATATTTTAGTCATTTAGAGGGTAAAATAATTTAGTATAATTGAATTTTTTATATATATAATAATAGAATTGAATTGTATATATTTTAGCTATTTAGAAGGTAAAATAATTCAATATAAATTCAATTATTCAAATTTAATATAAAATTGAAAATAAAAGTTAATACATATCGGGGCCAGAGCAATAGCACAGTGGGTAGGGCGTTTGCCTTGCATGTGGACGACCCGGGTTCAATCCCTGGCTTCCCATATGGTCCCCCTAGCACAGCCAGGAGTAATTCCTGAACGAAGAGCCAGGAGTAACCCTGAGCATTGCTGGGTGTGACCCAAAAACAAACAAAAAATAGTTAATACATCTGAAAGGAAGACAATAACAACCTGTTCACACATAACCTTTGACAGGACCTTTCATAAACTGAAATCAGAAATTTTTCAGTAATAGACAAATGTAATTGTTTATATGGAGGCGAAAGAATACCAAGTCTAGTGAATGATCAAAGCAGTAGTTCATCAAACTCTTTTTGAAAGAAGAAAACAAAACAACTTCTTAAAAACATAGCACTTGGGGATAGAGCTACTGTACAGCCAGTAGGACAATTACCTTGCATAGGATAGGGCCAGCCCGAGTTGAATCCCCAGCATCCCATTGTTCTCGGGCACCACCAGGTGTAATTCCTGAGCACAGAGTTAGGAGTAAGTCCTGAACATTGCCAGATGCAACAGAAACAGCCCCTCAAAAATCAGAGACCTCAAACAATTTCTGAAAAGTTTTCATCTATTCAACTCATTTCATGAGCTTGTTTATGAAGGCCCCATTCCTTTTGTGTTAGTAGGTTTGTCTGTTTATCTTGTACAAGAGGGGAGATTAAAAAATGTATTGCTTTGGAAGTATAGGAGGTTTGGACAAGGACAGGGCCATCCATAATCTGTTACATTAGAAATAGTATGCTACTTTGGCACATCTTTTGCATTGATTAAAATAGGTCCCAACACTAGTTTCCCATATGCAGTAAGTTTTTATCTTAGGTAATTTTGCAAAGTTACTGATTCAGAAGTTACTGATTCAGAGTCAAAATGATTGTTGTAACTGCCACACCCTCAGTATTTACACAGAAGAGAGATCTCATTAGCATGAACCCTGGCTTAATAACATACTGGGTGTGGCAGCAATTTCCCAAGCTAGTTAGGCCTCATCATCCAACACCTTCCATAGCAGTGGCTGCTCTTGTTAGCAAGCCCCTTTGTGCTTACTCCTGGCTCTGTCGGCATCCATTCATAGGCTTTGTTTCAGGTTCAAGTATTCTCAGAGCTGTAAACTTTCCCTAATTTTACTTTGTGTGCTCCAGGAGTGACGGACTGACTGCTTGCATTTTACTGGTTGCTGGTCACAGTGGAAAACATGGAATGGAACAATGACCCTCTCTTACTTTACTATGAATCATAAAGGGCAAATATTCCCACTGCTTATAGATATAAGCGTGATAGTTTTCTTTTCTCAAAGACTGAGATTTTTATTTTTAACATGATTTTCCTCTAGAGCTAATGTATGTTAACTCATCAGTTATGTAGAAAGTATTCTAAAACTTTTTTTTTCCCCTTTTTGGGTAACATCTGGCGATGCTGAGTCTCTGACATATGCTAGCAGAAATTAGCATAGTAAAAGGATGAGATCTCTGGGTAGTCCATTTTTACTTCCATAATATTAGGATTATCTAAGAACAATTATATTGCTGTGATAAAATTGTTGTTCTGGCTCCTTTTCCACCTATTAGATACAAATGCTGAAGAAATAGCATTCATTGGAATTTCGTTCTTCATTGTGTAATGGCTGAGTGCCTTTCTAAAATTAGTGTCTGATAAATAGATTTATGCTGTGAAAATCAGTGGAATAGTCAGCATGAAAATGGATATCTTTGAAACGTAATCTGACTTCTAATACTAGGAGTCTTCAATGTAACATTAAGTGATTAGTTTTTTCAATCCATAGTCATTGACCAACTGGCATATATTGTGATTCTGCTGTGCCTGCTAAGTGAGATTAAAAGATAAGTAATCCAAGATTTTCCTAGATTAATAGAAAAATAAACATACAAATATAACTTCAATAAACTCACAGTGTGACAATAAATTATTCATGTATCACTTGTCTTCCCATTTATCATCAATTTGTTCCAGCGGGAGGCAGTAATGTCTCCATTTGTAGGGAATGAGATATTGTTGCAGGACTCTTCTAAGAGCCTCTGCATCTGCCCTGGATTGCCTCCTGTAGGTCACTTCGTAGATAGGGGAGTCTAAATGTGGCAGTTTATCTGACCATGTATTCTATATTGGCTGGTATAAATACTCTCTCATGCTACCACAATCATCATGGGACTAGTTAGATCTTACCAGCATATTTGCCTGGCCACGTTGGATCTCTAAGTAATTAGACTAGAGAGAAATTCTGTTTCCTTCCAAGCAAGCAAGCATGGCTCCCTGATAACTCAAAGGCAACTAAAATACAAAACTATTGTGAAATGGATGAGACTCTTGTGAAGGCTTGGAGAAAAAATTTAACTGACATTAGTATTAGTCTTTGGTACAGAGACATGCCATCTCAGAAATCACCTTCTCTACCCTATAAAGGCATTTCCAGGCAGATCTTGACTCAAAACATTAGCATATAATAGGGCCTCGGTGAGGTGATGGGAGAAATTACCTAAGGGCATTTGCCCCTTCCTGCTTTCCATAATAGTGGAAGGTCTGAGTTGCAGGGGTGTAAAACCAGCCTACTTCCTTTGCTATCTCTCTTTTTTTTGGGCTCTCTCTTTGTGAGCTTGCACCCTTTTTGGGAGTCTTGTCTTTTTCTCCTTTTTTACAGGACCTTAACATGTGGTGGTCGCCATCTTGGCCTACACGTGTCTGGGGGTTCTAGCTGGGAATCCTAAGCACAGGGTTTTTCCTATTGCTGACTTGTATGCCTGAACCTGTGATAAGTAAAGCCTTTTAAAACTGCATTGGATTCCTGAGTCTTCATCCGTTCCCCGCTGGCTTTAGAGGTAGAAAGGAACTTCGCTTCCCGCACTGGCACTGTCGGGCACCCCGGTGGCGTTCCCCGGCAAGATACGTTGTTGTTACTGTTTGGGGGCATATCGAATATATCACGGGTAGCTTGCCAGGCACTTCCGTGACTCTGGGCTCACCCCAGAGAGCCCAGTCTTTTCTATGACAGACCATCAACCAACCAGGGCCCATGGGGCAGAGCTCTGGGTGTAGCAAAATCTGTCTCCTGTCTACCACCTGTTGATGCACCCGGGCACTGCTGCCACACCAGCAACACCTTGAGGGGCCAAAATTATTCATGTACCCTAAAAATTCAGGATACTCTAGTGAACATTATTTTTGCTCCTTAAAACCCATAGTTGAAGTCGTAATCCAGTATGTCAGAAATTTTTTTGGATATGTTTAAACTAATGTGATCAATTTAAAATACAGGTACAAGTATAGACCCTGGACAGAAAAAATATGGACTCAGATACTCCTAAGAGAAGGCAATGTGAAGAGAGCAGGAGAAAATGCTCTTGTACAATCAAGGCAAGAGAGCTAGAACATATATTTTGGTCACAGACCTGAGAGAAAAAATTACCTCCCTGCCCCAATGATTTTTAACCTATCGCTTCATTGTGTCACTTGTCTTCCCATTGTTCATTGATTTGATGAGTGGGCACCAGTAACATCTCCATATGTCCTGTAACATGTTTGTGTAGCTTAAGGGCATCTGCTCTCTACAGGAGCATGAAGAGCCTCAGACCATTCCTTCACGTCATGTGAATGAGGTCTATAATTGTGACTGGTTTTGGCATATCAAACACGACACAGGTAGCTTGCCAGGCTCTGACATGCAGGCAGTATACTCTCAGTAGTAGGCTCTCATCTTGTGCATTTACTGATGAACCGCAATGGGGAGTGATCAATTTTTCTCTTGGGTTGAGCTCTGACAAGCTGTGGAGTCCAGATGTTGAAAATGGCGGCCTTCATTGTGTGGGGTTCTTCTGGCTTCTCGCAAGGCTCTGCTGGGTTGGCGGGCCAGGGCTAGAACTCGCCTTCCCTTCCGGGTGCCTCATGATCAGCTGAGCACAGGGAGAGCCGGTAGCAACTCTGGCCCATGTGTATGAGTCTCTGGATCAGGCATACTTAGGCTTGAAATAGTCTTTGCTGTAGGTGGAACTCTGGTGAGCAGGGCTTGAGATCAGATTTTTTTTTAATTTTTAACTTTTGATCTCCAGAATTGTAAAACTGGAAATTCCTCTTGTTTAAATAATTGTGGTTCTTTATTTCTGCATCTTTGGAGGTTAAGAATTATATGTTGAAAAAAAAAAGAATTCAGTGTGTGTTTCCAGCTCCAGTCCCATTCTCCAGTGTCACTCTACAGAGGTCAGAGAGATAAAACAGTGAGCAAGGTGTTTGCATTGTGTACTGTGGCCTGGTTTCATCCCACGCACCATGTGTAGTTCTTCCAGCAATTCCAAGAGTGACCCTAGGCACAGAACCAGAAAGAAGTGCTGAGCACAACCAGTGTGTCACCCTGAAATATGTACGAGAACGAACAATAATATACTGTATTTTGATAGTTTTGTATATACCTTCCCGGGTAGTGCTCATACTCAAATTCCTCTTAAAAGTTATAGCAATACAAAAGTGTTTTTACTTAATTTTTATCTAAAACACAAAAAATTACACTTTAACAACAAAACAAATGATTTTAGAAGAATGTTTTTGCATAATTTGCAAAACAACTAAGAAAATTTTGAAAGTCAGAAAACAATATGCTTAGAACTAGACGTAAAATATATAATACTATCCAGAACTATCTCAGTTAAACTATTAAAATAACAACGACTAGAGTATTATTGAACTCTCTTGTCTTCAAAGTCTCTATAGAGGAGTATTTTATTATTTGAAATCAAGGAACTAATTAAATATATCACCAGTCAGTTGTATGTTTGGTGAACATTCACATAAGAAATTTTAAATCATGCAATATTGACAGACTTGGGCATGAAGTTCTATCATGTTCATAATATGAGCATATTCTAAGATGGTAAAGAATAAATCTGAAATTCTACTTACAGGTTGAAAATAAAATGCAAATTTTCTCTAGAAGGACACATAAACCCACATAGGATTTATAAGAGCAAGATAAGAGGTCAAATTTATATGAGTGCATACCTCAAAGTCAGAAAACACCAGATTCATCCTCAGTGTAAAGGTTGAGTCATACACCAAAATAACTTGTTATTGGAATTAAAGCATCAAAGCAAGCTACAAGAGCTGGAAATACTAAAAGAACATAAAAGTTATATATACATACACACATATGTAAGGCACAAGTACCTACCCAAGCATTAGAGGGATAATGGAATATCTTCTGCTTAAATACAACAAGCTTGTAAAGGCAGAGGCAGAAGTTAGGAATGACATTAATATATCTTCCGGCGCTTCCAGAAGCTCTAGTAATTGGTAGTTGTAAACCTCGAAAGGTTAAGGAAGGTGACCTTTATAGCAAGTGGACTGGTTGAAAGTCTAATTAAGAAGAAATTATAACTAACTCTTTTCTTCCCATTCTATGCAGGCAGGAAATTGCAACTCCCCAATTTAAGAGAAGACATTGTACTCTGGGGAATGTAAGACATAAATTTGCTTGCCTGCAAAGAAAAGTTGATACTTGGAAGACTGTTCTCATGGAGATTAAGGAATAATCAAGGGGGCATTCTATTTGTATTGGAATTAGAAAATAGGTGTTCACCCTTTCAGCATGAGAAGGATATTATAATTGCTACAAGGTACAAAAGTTCAAGCAAATGAAAAATAAATTAACTGAAGAGATTTTTTGCAAGAAATGATCGAAATATCCATATGCATATGATTTCAGAATAGTATGAATGTTTGAAGAACGGAGAACTGAGGAGGCTAAAAGTGTGGAGAACGGCCTTGAGACAGTCATGAAGATATCCTGACACTGGTGATGGGCATCATATGTCAGCACTTCACATAGAACATGACAACTTCAGTAGTATGATAAAAAACCTGATATCTCAATGAAAATCAATGAGAAAATGAATTTTTAAATAAACATCATCAGATGAATTACTGTACTTTTTATGCAATATGTGCTACGTATATCCCACTGTGTCTCACTTTCTTCAAGCATTTTTATTATGCTGAAGTCATTTGCATTTTTATCCCTGGTTTTTAGGAATAAACTTGAACATGACACCACTAAAAATAAAGAAAATCAGGAAAATTAGCTCTTCAGAACTTTAGTTCTGAAGACTGATTGATAGCACTTAATTTAGAGTGATTTAGAGTTTACTAATGCTCAATATGAAGCATTATAAGCTTCATATTGTTTTTAAATTTAATTTTTATCTTTTATTAACAGCATTTGTATCTGTAGTTTATTGATGTTCATTCTATGTTATTTGTATGATATGATTCTATCTTCAACTTTGCATTTTTAATTATTTTTAATCTTTTCAATTGCAGCTCTGTTAATACATATGCAGCGATTTTAGGATTATTAGATTATTTTGAATAATGTCATTTTACTATAAAATATTTTTGAATCTGCTAATAGGTTCATGTTTAAATTTACTTTAGTAGACATCAGTGTTGCCATTCTTTTGTACTTTAACTTAATTTTTGTAAAGTTTAGGATTTTGAACATTTTATTTCCAAGTCCTCCTAAAAAAATCTACTTTGGTTTCCTTTATCAATGATAAAAATGCTACATTTTATCATCTGTTCTTTGCTTTTTCATTGAGAAATTAATTAAAACATAATATGAAAGATTTATATGTGCAAAGTCTTCCATTTTTATTTATAAATTCTATTCCATATGCTCTTTATTTGTTATCTTTACTAGACCGATTTGTGGTGAATTATCATACATTAATGTTTCTAAACATTTGGTGAGTTTGTACGATAGAGATAATTTTAGGATTTGTTTGTGTTTTGCTTGAGGACAACACTCGATGATGCTCAGGACTTACTCCTGGATCTGCTCTCAGATATTACTCATGACCTTACTCAGGGTCTACGTGGGATGCTGGGGATTGAACTTGGGTTGGCCACATGCAATGCAAATGACCTACCCGCTCCAACCCCAATTTCAGAAATATTTTTTAAAGAAAATATATTTAGTTATCTCCGTATATTTGTAGACATCTTATATTTAACTTTTATAATAAAAGTTTCTATACAAAAAACATGTTTCAGTGTGTTTTAAAGAATCAATGTTTAAACGTAAAAACCAAATACTAAATTATAAATATTACAACAATCATATCATATATATTTCCTAGAGATATTGTTCATAATGTTCATAAATGACTATAAGACTTAATTTCTTTCCACCTTTTTGAGTTTGAAAATTTATATTAACCATTTCTTTTCACTAATTTTCTCAATAAACTTTTTTTTAGATTTGTAGTTTGAAATCCACTAGAAGTTCTAGCCATGTGTTTTGCCCGTAATTATTGCTAAGTTAAAGGTGTCTACCTATTGTATGACACTGTCACTCATTTTGTCTCTTTTGTATGTGGTTCTTGTGATAATTATTCTTCATTTTACAGAACTAGTTGATTCTTTAGGTTTTTTGGGGTGGGGCGTGCATGTACACCTGACTGTGATCAAGGCCTTCTCCCAGTGTGGTTCTTCACGGTGATTCCTGTCATGCTCAGGCTGCCAAGCAGGAGAGAACCCACAGCTTCAGACAAACATCTTCTCCAGCCCACTGGTATGATGTGATTGGTATATTATGTCCAAGAAGCTTACTGAATTTCAAATATATAAATATATGATATAATTTGAAGATATCATTTTATATTGTTTTAAACAGTGTTTCTGATGTAACTACCTTTGTGTTCTTGGAAGCTAATTATATAGAGATTTTACATTAGCCACTATAGCACATATTAAGGGTAGTCTGTTCTAGTTCAGTTCTCACATTTTTCTCTTCTGTGTCAGCTTAACTACTTTTTCTTTTCCACCTGTATTCCAGTTCACTGGCCATCCTAATTGGAATACAGTCTGAGCTTAAGCCTATTTGGCAGAAACTATTCAAACTGAATATACAAAAGAAATAATAAAGCAACACAAAAGGGGCATGATAGACACGTTCAATGCTGTTAAAACTTAGCATGCCTGGAATCTGATATAAAGGATAAAGACTAAAGAGTATGCAGCAGGAGAAGATCTGAAGTTGTAATCGCCATGGATTTTCAAAGACTAAAGCATGAAAAATAAATTCAAAAGTGTTCTGAATGCCAGACTGCATAAATACAAATAAAATTACATATATCAACATTGTAGTAAAATATCTGAAAAAAAGATTAACTGAAAAAGATTAACTATTAAATATATAATCTTGTATGATAAAACACTTTAAGAATTAAAAAACTGATAAACTGATTTAAAAAAACTAATAAGAAATAATAAATCCTTAATGTTGTAGGGCATGCCACGGTGTCTGAGAGGAGAGAGAGAGAGAGAGAGAGAGAGAGAGAGAGAGAGAGAGAGAGACAAAGACAGACTGAGAAAGCAAAATAGAGGAAAAGAAAAAGCGCCTGCTGTAGAGGCGGGCTGGGGAGGTGGGAGGGAAGTGGGGACATTGGTGGTGGGAAAGGGGCACTGGTGGAGGGTCGGGTGCTGGAACACTGTGTGACTGACACCTAATTATGAACATCTTTGTAATTGTATATCTCAAGGTGGTGTAAAGAGAGAGAGAAAAGAGAGAGAGCGAGAGAGAAAGAGAGAGAGGAGAGGAGGAGGAAGAAATTGCCTCCCATATTATTGTAAGAGAGGGGACAGAAGGGAAACGGGGGAAAATTGGTGGCAGGAAATATACAGCGATGAAGGAAAGAGTGATGGAATATTGTATGAAACCCAATTGTGCACAACTTTGTAACTGTGTATCTATCTCATGGTGATTCAATTAAAAAAGTAAATAAAATATTTCCTTAGAGGAGAATTAGTATAAATTGTCGTATCTCACCCCAGAGACATTAAGTCCTGTCATGCAGGATTACTAAAGTGCTGTTACAACCTGGGTTTCCCCCCTCAAAAAAAAAATTTAAAAAACTGACATTTATCATCTTAGCATAGTCAGTGAATTTAAAAGGTTTAAAACTGCACTCTTACAACTGTATAAGAAATTATGCTTTTTCAAAATAAAGTTTTGGGGACCTGAGAGCATCAAGGACTGAACACAAACTTCATATGTGAAAATCCTGGGTCGCATCCCACCCCACATATCCACCTGCGCACGGGCAGGAGCAAGCCGGAGCTGGGAGTATCCTCCAAGCACACCAGCTTAGCCCATAACCAGCCTCATCACACAAAGTTGTGAGTTTCGAGACATGTGTGTGAGCAGGAAAAAAAATGTGTGACTCCCACACTTGAGACATCTAAAAATCTATGAGCACGATGTCCTCACACTTGAACCCTGGTGAGCGACAACTAGAATGCTTGCTTGCACCACAACTGAAAATGTGTTTCCAAGGGTGAGCTCCTGTAAGCTCAAGCCAAAGAGTGTAACCTCTGCAGAGACCCACAGCTTCCTGTGGGCGCCACAACCCTGAGCCGCATCTTTAGCAAGCACCATAGGGGAATGTAACAGAAAGTACCACAACCGTGTACACAACTAGCAGTCTTCACAGCACATCGACAGAGGGGAAGAAAGAGGAAAGCAGGTAAAATAAATACGCCTGCCAGTGATATATCTGTTTTTATGATAATCTTTTCTTCTTTAATATTTCTATATATGTACATGTATATAATGTATATGTCCAATTATGAATTTAAAGATTAATAATATAGAATATTTTAATGGAACCTTTTTTTAGTTCTTTTGTCAAAAGATCCTTTTTCACAGTTCTTGGATTGGGGAGCTAACTAAATTCTATCAAATTTTGCATTTATCTGTATACCTGACAGCTTTTATTACCACGTTGATTTTTATGCTTAGAAAATGTTTTCCTTAAAAAATCTTTTCTGTTTGGATTCAGCTTCTGACTGAATTCTATATTCTAAAAATAATATAGAAGAAAATATTGACAAGTATTAAGACTTCTAATAATAAAAAACTGCATTCATGTATTTGAGAGAGGGAAGACAGGGATCCACCCAGCTGTACTGGAATTTCCTCGTGAATCTGCTCAGAGATCACTCCTGGTTGTGCTCGGGGGACCATGACTTCCATACTATCACTTCAGCCCCAGAAAAAAAAATTTTGAAGCTTTTTTTTAAAGTATTTTATTATACCACCGTGATATGTACAAATAAAATGATGTACAATTAAAAAGTCCATATTTGGGTCTTGGTCATACAGTGTTCTAGCACCCATCCCTCCACCAGTGCCCATCTCGCACCACCAACGTCCCCGGTTCCCTCCTCCCTTCACCAGCCCCTGCATGGCAGGTTCTTTATTTCTTTCCCTTTCTCTCTCTTTCTCTTTTCCTTCCCTTCCAGACTATGGATTACAGAACATACATTAAGAGGTTGGCATGTGTATCCCTTTTGCCTCTATTTAATGCTCAGTTCTAGGTTGGCATTAGTACCCTCGACAATTATTAGCACACTGTTCCATTTTCTGTCTTACCTAATCTCTGACTCCCACACATTTGTGATAATTTCCACTTTTGACAAGACCTCCTGATATATGTTTCACTTGACCTTGGATATTGGTATCATAATATGTATATATATATATATATATATTTATGCCATGCAAATAAATGCAGTCATTCTGTATCTGTCTCTCTCCTTCTGGCTAATTTCGCTCAACATAATCTTCTCCATGTCCATCCATTTATAGGCAAATTTTATGACTTCTAGCAACCAGAGTGCCCGAAAATCGATGACTGGATAAAGAAGCTTTGGTACATCTACACAATGGAATACTATGCAGCTGTTAGGAAAAATTTTGAAGCTTTTATGTACTGTACTCTCCCATGAATTTGTCTAATATTTAATAATTTATTCTCTTCTATCTCTCTCTTTTTCTCTCTCTCTCTTTATCACTCTCTCTCTGTCTCTCTCAACTTCTTTAACTGCCTCCCTCCCACTGGTATTCTGGTGTCCAGTCTCTTTTCTGTTCACTCCAAGACAAATGGAATGTTTAGCATCTGCACTGATGGATAAAGAGACTAGTTGAACTCTTCATTCCTTCAGGGTACTTGCTGAATCCAAATCAGAGACAAGCTATCCCTTAAATGAAGGATACTCTTCCCCTTTGGTAGTATTAACTCCTCTCCCAGAAACTCCAAGCTTGGTGTCCTCTGAGACTTTTATTGATTTGCTTTTGATGTACTATGAGGAAGTTCAGCTGGTCATGCCTTTATTTTTATTTTATACTTTTGCTATTGTTCTTGACCTAGTGCATGGTTTTAAAGTCATTTGAAGGATAAAAAGAAACTTACAATTGACTTTACACCTGTATATTGAATGCCTTTACTCTGCTTTTTATTTTTTTTTTATTTTCAGCTCTAGCTTACATTTTCTTCACATAATATAGCTAAATACTTTGTCAATCTCACACATTTTATATCCCCCAATGTTTCAAATTGGAATCTATTGAAATAAATCTGACACTCTATTATTAAATGCTTAAACCATCAATAGAAATTCAAATGGTCCATATTACTTAAATTTAGTCCTTGTTGATGTTTAGTGACTTTGCACTTATTGGTATTTGTCTTCTACTTATTTTTGTATGTAATGATTTTTAAACTGAAGATTTCATATTAAAATTTATTGAGAACTTTTTGGGTACAAATGAATGATTCTCTTTACATTTGCACATTCATAACACTTTAAAGAATTATCAGTGAAAAAAATTTTTCCACAAAAAATACATAAACAATGACCCCCTAATATAAGTGTGTTTTCCAGTCCAAATGATGAGTGTATAAGACTTTTCTCCTCTAACTTCAGGTAGTCAGTAAAAAGGACAAACAAAATCTGTGACGTTATGAATTCTTGTTGCAAGAATCCATCACATCTTCCTGAAATCAAAATTTATTCTGTTTATAAAGGTAACAAGGTTCTGTTGACATTCACATGATGAGTGACCGGCCCTGTTCACTTAGTAAATGAAATCCATAGCTGCATCACCATGACTCAGATTGGAGACGTATTTTTAACAAGTTCTTTGTATAGTGAATCCAGGGATGCAAGTGTCATACTTATGAGTACCAGAAGAAATAAAATGAAGGGTAAATATGTGGGTAGTATACATGTATTTTCTCCATTTTCTGAAACTATGGTCATTACTCTTCTAAAGAAGGAAATGTTTAAGATAATCTATGGTGGCAACAATATTACATATACCATGTCTATGCATTTGTCCTTTGATTGCTCTTTTAAAATCTTATAATCTTCCTTGTCTCTCCTATACAGTTCAGGCCAAGGGAGCTGGACTTTGTATTGGTGATGTTGTTACTGTTTTCAAGTTTACAACTTAATTCGGTTCTAGAAATATTTGTGAGAATTTGCTGGCTGTTATGCTGGCAAAACAAAGACAAATGAATCAACTTCCGACCTCAGGACTTCTAAAGAGAGTAGCCAGTATCATAATGCTTGATGAGGTAGTACAGCAGAGTCCAGGCAGATTTCTATCTTCCATAACGCAATATCTACAGAATTAGAAAGGCAGAACGTATTATTACTGTGGAAATAAAGGAGGCAGACACCTCCATTTGAGTGGTTCCAAGTCAATTCCGATAGTATGTTATCCAGGAGATTCGACTTGCCTTTATCTAAGCAATCTGATAAGCTGTTATTCTTAAAACCAGATGCATCAATTTAAACCTCATTTACGTAGTGTAGAACCACCTAGGCAGCAGACCCAGCTAAAAGGCAGAGACATGTAGAGTATATAGGTGCAAGTTAAGAGTTTCTGGAAGGAAGTTTCTGGAACCTTAAAAAAGATCTGTAACCTTTGAAGACATCTGGTGTTCAGCATCATAGTCTTACTTGCTGCGCCCCTCAAGTACCCAGAAGATAGTCGCCTGTGCTGTTAACAATACCATGATGGAAATAAGGTACTTACATTAGAGTCATCGCCAACAATACAATGACAGTTTTTATTTTTCATTTGTCAGATGCCATTAATGACTAATAACACAAAGACAGTGCAATGAACATATGTGCATTTTATTCTTCTGAGAAATGGTTAATTATTTTCTATATAATATAGGCAGCAGGCTTAAAACATCCTATGATAATGTAAAAGCTAATGCATAAAATTCAGGTGGGAAAGGGCTCTATTAACTGTAGTTTAGAGTGACAAGAATTCATTCAAATCATTTTTTGGTATCAAGGGGGCGGAATAACAATTTGATAGAAACCATTCTCGATTCTAAATCACATAAGTCTTATAGGAATATAATAAATGGTCTTTCATACATCATGCTTATCTGATAAAATCGGCATTTTTTATAATAAAACATCATTTGTCTCCTGCAAAAGCCAATCTATGTAGTGAAAAGAAAAACGAATTTAATTTCATTAAAACTTTCAGAAGTTCAAAGACAAGATAGTAGAGACTAGAGTCCAACATTTGATACCTTTGCTGATCTTTCCTTATCAAGTTTTAATTTTAGTTTAAAAAAATTTAACTATACAATAAACTGGGTTTTCTCATTTTATAACACGATAATAACTGACACATTTTGGGGTTGAGGGTAAGGATGGGGTTGGCCTTATCCAGAAGCATTCAGATTATTCCTAGGTATTTTGATCAGGGCATTTTCCTGGCTGTGTGTTCAGGGATGCCTCTGGTGATGCTGAGAGCAAACCATACGTAGTGCAGGCCAGTGAAACAAAGTCAGAAAAATACAACTCAGGAGCCTAAAGCTCTGTACTAACTCTCTGGTCTCCAGTTCATATGGTTGGGACAATGTATAAGTTTTAGGGGTTATGTTTTATTATGTTTATTTATTTCACTTTTAGGAGATCGATTTGACTCATTTTGATGCTATAGCATGGTTATTGTGAAAATCTAATTTGAAAAAGCTTTGTTCTGGGACATTTCAACCATTCCTTTGGTTACACAGATGGAATAGTACAATAACTATGTTTCAACTCTCATCATCAGCAACTAAAATCCCTGTAGTGTCATAAGCTAGAATTTTATGGAAGTCAGGATTGGGAAGAGAATCATGAAAATGGTTGAATATGTTAATTGGGTAAAGGTCTTTCGTTGATTCTATTCATATGTGGAAAATGATCAAATAATATTCAAAATGGTAATTCTCAGTTTTTCTCTTGTGGAAATTAATTTACTTGGTTCATCAATAAATGCTTGAGATCAGAGGTAACTACAAGAGTATACCACCCACAAGGCAGAGCCTGGCAAGCTACCCATGTCATATTTGATATGCCAAATACCAGTAACAATTATAGACCTCATTCCCATGACCTGAAGGAATGGCTTGAGTCTCTTTATGTTCCTGGAGCAAGCAGGTGCCCTTGGGCTCTACTAGCATGAAACAGGTCATATGGAGATGTTACTGGTGTCCGCTCGAGCTAATCGATGATGAACGGGAAGACAGTGATACAGTGACAGTGAAGTGGGTGAGAGGACGGGCGGGCCACGCCTGACAGAGCTCCGTAATTATTCCTGGCTTTGCATTCAGGGATCACTCCTGGTGGATTTAGGGGAAACATATGAGGTGCCCAGGATCAAAGCCCGGTTGGCGGCTTGTACGGCAAGTGCCCTTCATGCTGTACTACTCTGTAGACCCCTAATTCACATTTCTTGACATAAGAATTTTAGACAATTTTACTTCTGGGATCCCCAAACTGGAACTTAGGTTTTGGAAATACAGACCAAATTCAGTATTGCGACCTTAACTTATTGTTCTTTTTATTCCCCTCTGAATGTCTTGCAAATGATTTTTTTTTTTGAATAAGCTGGGCTCCCTGACAAAATCCGGGAGCAGCTACTGGGGATTGCCTCTGCCCTAGGGGATCAGTGACTGGCAGGCAGAGAGAAGGATGTGAGAATCCAGCAAAGTCTCAAAAGGCTTTACTCGCACTTACTCTGGTATACAATCCAGCAACAGGAAAGCCCCAGACTTCAGGTTCATAGCTGGGCCCTGACCAAATGCAGGTTTAAACCCTAGGCCAAGATGGCCGCTACCATGTGCTAAGGCCCAACAGGGAAGAGAAAGGAGAGAAGAGGCAGAGGGAGGAGGTGAGGAGCAAAAGGCAAAAGGCCAAAAGTAAAGGAGGCAGAAGAACGCAGGTACAGTTTTTATAACTTTTCAACCCAGATGGGCCCACATCAATGGAAAGCAGTTAGGGTCAATCCCCCTCAGGTAACTTCTCCTAGGACCACACCTCCAGCTCTGGACAGATCTTTTCAACTCCATTCTTCCTGCACTAAATACGCCTCAGAGATCCGAGTCCTTTAAAAACAGGATGAGAAGGCTATTCGGTATCGCATAAAGGAATCCAAATTGTTATGCTTATAGTATCACACTTCACTCAAGTGAGAGGATAGTATGGAAAATAGGAAATCACAGTAAAGTACAATAATTAATGATATATCAATACAAACTGACAGATATAACACAGAAACATGTTTTTAAATATAGGAATAACTGAGTGTTGGGCACATGCAAACTCTGTATACCCTGACAATAACTCTGTAAATAGAAAACTATTCAAATGATGCATCAAACACAGCTCAGTATTTCTAGATTCCAAATATTATGTAACTGACTTTAGTAAAATAATTGTATTTATAAATATATATGTTTGAATATGCTTATATGTAATAACTACATATATATGTTCTTATTACATTTTAATAGTTTAGGAATCACTCTATCACTGTCTTCCCATTCATTATTGATTTGCTCAAGCTGGCACCAATAACATCTCCATATGACCTGCCTCATGCAAGTAGAGCCCAAGGGCACCTGCTTGCTTCAGGAACATAAAGAGCCTCAAGCCATTCCATCAGGTCATGGGAATGAGGTCTATAATTGTTACTGGTATCTGGCATATCAAATATGACACGGGTAGCTTGCCAGGCTCTGCCTTGCAGGTAGCATAATCTTGTAGTCATCTCAAAATCCAGCATTTATTGATGAACCACACGGCCGCTTGCGCCGCGCTAGCCGGGCTGTGATAGGCTGGTCTCCTGGGTGGAGTTCTAACAAGGGGGAAGTATGGATGTGGAAAATGGAGGTCCTCATGGAGTGGAGGGTCCTCTGGCTTGTTGTGAGGCTCTGGGCCGGATTAAAAAGACTGCAGCAGGGTGGATCTCGATGAGCCGGGCTGTGATAGGCTGGTATTCTGGGTGGAGTTCTGACAAGGGGGAAGTCCGGATGTGGAAAATGGAGGTCCTCATGGAGTGGAGGGTCGTCTGGTCGTCATGGAGTGTAGTGTGTAGTTTTGGAATATTCACTTAAATTTGTATTTTCTCCCGGGTACAAGTACAATTTCTGTAAACACCAATTACAGATGTTTTGTTTTAGTGTTCCTGATAACCCAGCAAGGATCTTGAGTTATCATGTGGTTTGATACATTATGTTTCATTCTTGTGAAATCTCTGAAAATAATACACCATGAGTCATGTTTGGCCAACGAAAATTGGGTATATGTGAATTAATTCACCAAATAGAAGGTTTAAGCCGGTGACTCATGAATGCTGAAAGTGGCTTTTATTGGACTGGAGCAATAATACAGAGGGTAGGGCATTTGCCTTGCATGCGACTGATCTGGGTTTGATTCTGGTATCCCATATGGTCTCCCAGCACTGGCAATATTAATTCCTGAGTGCAGAGCCAGGAGTAACACCTGAGCATCCCAAAGTGTGACCCAAAGAGCAAAAAAAAAATTTTTTTAAGAACTTTCTGTTTTTATAAAAATAAAAACATGTATTTTGATAATATTAAGTGATTATAGTGAAAAGAGTAACAGCAAGAGCTGTGAAAGTTGTGCCACTTGAACATGCGTGTGTTGATTTTTTACATACACGTACATAGCCCATATTTTTGTGCATGGATTATTGTCCAAAAAATAACAAATTGTCTTTGCATATTGCACACAGAGAAGTTCTTGGTCATGCAGTAATTTATGTTATATAATATATAGTACTATATATTATGTATCATATATAATATATGACACATTTTGTACACACACACCAACACACATATGCACATATTTATATGTTTGAAATACCTGTACAGTGACCTAGATGGTGGTACAGCAAGGAAAGACATACTTTTCCTATCAGAATCAATGAATTATGTTCTCATTGAAGTCTTGAGATATTTTATCAACAATATTCTGGATGTGATAAATTGGATAATATTTTATCTTATTCTGTAAAATTATTTGTAACTTTACAAAATCAAGTTTTACAATTTTGTGAGCCTTATGAAAATGACACTGACAAATGTGTTTTAGTAAAGAACATTTATTTCATGTTCAGTATAAATAGAAATATTTTCATTGAATTATATATAAATCCCAATACTGTCAAAAAGTTTACTACTTTTGGTAGTCATTAATGCTGACTGGAAAAGCACATGGCAATTTTAATTTATAAACCAGTTATTTTTTATTAAAATGTTGGTATTTTATTTAATTCAATATAAATTGACATTATAATTGAATGGCAAGTAAAACATGAATTTCTCTGTCTTTTCTTCATTTTCGCCATAAAACCAAAGTTCGCAGTAAAAAGAACTTCTTAAAATACAGGAATGATTATAACTTTTTTCTTCATTTTCTTTGTAATGTCTATATATCTTTGCTAAGCCATCACTTATCAGGAGTTAGTTAGGTAAATACAGATAATTGGTAGTTTTGTTTAGAGATGTTAAAACTATTCATGCCACATATGTCTTGATCTGACAACAAAAGAAAGCTGTAACGAGGGTAGGAAGGTAAAGGGATGATGTTATTAGTCTGAAATGAAAAGAAAATTGTGCAATTAGAGACACGAGAAAAGAGACATGGGAAAGACAAATAACTACTTCCTAAATTTTATATAAATTTCATTTAAATAAAAGAAACAGGTAACATTTTTAAATTTTACTTAAATTTATAAAAAGATACATTTTCTTAAATGTTATTAAAATGGTGTAAAATGTTAATATTCCCCTCTGGCCTCCATCCGGAGTTTGAACCTCCATCAACAATCAAGAATCAGGGATGTTGTTTCGTTTGCTAAGATCTTGAAAAATCAGCTGGGCCGGACACATAATACAATTTAGGGATGACTGCTGGACTAGAGCTGTTTCTGACTGTATTCCACAGGATGTCAAAAAGAATGCCTAACCGCCCACCTATGAGATAGTCAGACGTCTTTGTCAAAAGCCTGAATGAACGATTTGAGTTTCTTTCGTGTTCCTGGAGCGAGAAGATGCTATTGGGCTACACTTGCATGCAGCAGGGACAAGTGATGACGCTACTGGCACCCGCTCAAGCAAATCAATGAACAACGGGAAGATAAGTGATAAATGACATTGCAATAATGAAGTTATTAAATTTGTGAATGAGGAAGAAGAGACATTTCTTGTGCAGAACTTCAAACAGTTTTATATAGATACACTGCCCTGAAGGAGAAACAGGATTACTTCACACTCCTTAATAGCGGCTTATTCATAATAAATGTTTTCCAAAACATAGTATTGATAGAGGACTAAATGTTCCTTAACAGTGAAACCTGAACACTAGCCCAAGCCTGTGATCAATGTTAGCTCCAATTTGATGTCACATCGGTAAGATGCAACCTTGATGCAGTGTGATAACAAACATAACTTTTTACATTTATAGATTCCACATGCCAAGAATATAAGCTCAGTCAAAAATATAAGCAAACAATTTTCAGATTAGAGACTTACTGAAAAATAGCTACAAGTGATCCTCAGAGCTGGCAAGGTCATCAAACATGGAAGTCTTCATCCAGCAATCCCCAGGGGTTACTCCCTGGCTCTGCACTCAGAAATTACGCCTGGTGTTGTTTAGGGGACCATATGGGGTGCTGGAGATGTACCTGGGGTCAGCCCCATGCAAGGCAAATGCCCTACCCAGTGTACTATCGCTCTGGCCCCAGATTTTCTTTATTCATATCAAGATCAGATACCATGCATTTTGTAGACCTTATGTTTCAATATCACTCACAGAGAGTGAAAATAGTTGGCACTGTGCTCTCAATTAATATCAAATTGAAATTTCATTCAGTTTAGTAGGAGATATATAACTTCCTCCTATCTTCAGCTCATTCTCTTACCTTGTCTTATTTATCTTTTAAGGAAAAGAATTTGCTTGCTTGGTGACCACAAGATTTGGTTTTACTCCTGGCCCTGCACTCTGGAAATCATTCCTTCTTGGGGAGCTTGGTCATCCATATCTCAGAGAGCTCTGCCTATATTTCCCGCAAGGTTTTATACATTCTGGCCTAATGTTGACATTTTTACTCCATTTTTAATGTTCCTTTATGTTTATTGTGATATATAACTATTCTTATTTTCTTTTTTTTCCTTTTTCCACTTAATGTTGATATTGCTTTTAAGCTATGTACCCTAAAACAAAATGTCTGTATTTTTCAATAAGTCATCAGAATTGATCCTTAATGACCACTCTTTCATTAAATGTATAAGTAAAAATTATGAGACTAAACTAATGTCTCTCATATTAAAATGCAGTTTTATTATAATTTACTTTTTGCTTTTTTTGTCATACCCGGCAATGCTCAGGGATTTCTCCTGGCTCTGCACTCAGGAATTACTCCTGGCAGTGCTCAGGGGACCGTATGGGATGCCGGGGATTGAACCCTGGCTGGCATCGGCCGCCGCGTGCAAGGCAAATGCCCTACATGCTGGACTATCACTCTGGCCCTATAATTTATGCTTTGTAATATAAAAGTTATTTAATGAAAAATATGTTTAAAACAAGCTGTATGAAGAAAATCTTTAAATGCAATTAAAATGCAACCCTTTATGAGAAAAAAAAACAGTAATGATTCTGTGTAATTTTCCTTCTACAAAAAGATTTTTTGGGGTTTGGGGAAACATGAATAATTCTATATTATATCTTGCTTAACACTGTGATATTACTTTCTTCAATTTTTATATGTTTTTCTAACTTTAAGTTTTTCAAAATTTTTATTTATTTTGTTTTTAATTTTATCTTTTATTGTGACCGTGAATAACAAAGATATTCATGATAAGGTTTCAGGTATATTATGTTCCAACACCAGTCTCTTCACCCTGTCTACTTCTATCCACCAATGCATGTAGTTTCCATCCAACCCAATTTCCGGCTACTGTGACAGGCCTTTCAGGAAGGGTGCTGATAGATGGTATAATGAGATGTATGATAACCTATCATAACCGTATTTGTATATCACAGTACCTAAAAGTAAATAAATTTTAGAAGAAAAATGATGTTTTAATATACCAACATTTGTGCTACTATTCTCTAAAAAGAATAATGATCATTAAAATTACGATGACTGAGCATCACAGAGGTAACCCATACTTTCTCAGTACTGCTAGGCGTGAGTTTTATTTTTGATAAATGCTGGTGATCTAGAGAATGTAAAAAGTTCAAAATGTAAAACTATTTAGGAGATTAAATAAAACACTAAAAGAAAACTGCTTTTATATTATTTAAGTATATTAATAAAATATTGCTTTATAATAAATTTATTACTTACATATCATTAAATTTAAACTTATGTTAAATATTATATATACATTAAATGTACATTAAGTCTAAATCTATCCTATACCTAAAATTTAATTCCATGGCCTGATTCACCCACCATCTCCTATCTACCCCTTTTCTACTGCTCACTAATCACACAACAATCTATTGGTTTGTTTCATATTATTTATTTAATTTGTGTTTTTTTTAAATATCAAGTAAATTAACTGTTTTGACATATGTGATTGAGCATATTTAGCTAAATTTAAGTTATGGCAAATGGCAAAATTATATTATATATAAACATATATGCACATATATAATGTATTTTCACAATATAATCTATTTGTCACGGGTGGTGTTATATTATAGCTGTTGTAGTTTAGTTTATTTTATCATCATAATTAATTTTGTTCATGATGACTCCCAAGAGAACTTAGGCCAGTAAATTGTCAGTTTCTGTGACAACAGAGTGGGCAAAGGAGGAAAACTGGTGTGAATAGTTTTTTCTAGGGTTCCATATTTGACAGTCAACAAAGCATTCACTATTGACATAGTTAATGCATCAAGTGCCAATTGAAGTCTGGACTGGAGCATGGGAATTCAGTGAAATCTTTTTTTTTTCAAAGTCTTTGTCCTAAAGTCTGAAAACATGAAAAACTCTTCATCTAAGTTTAAAATAAGATGATCTTTAAGATGATCTTTCAATTATAAGGTGATCTTTACTATTTTCTCTTTTTTAAACAAAATAATAATTATATTTTACTAATGTTAGAAGTGACAAGGAAATACGAGAAGATCAGACATACTCAGGGAGGTATGTCAGTAGACAGAAACAACAAGGAAATATAATTTTATTGATAAACGGTCTTATTTCTGTGAATTTACAGAATTTATCATTAAATGCTAAAAAGCTAGGAAAATGTAAAAATATTAAATATAGTAAACAGAAAGGTATTACAGGGGTCAGGGATTGATTACAACACCATAAAATCCTGACACCACTTATGGTCTCCGAACTGCCAGGATCTATGCTTATAAAAGAATCAGGAATAGACCCTGATAATTACCAAGATACAATCTACACAGATTTTGAAGAATTAAAAATAATGTTAGTGCTTTCAGGAGTATTTTAGTATCGTATAGGCAATTGAAACAAATAATGGACAAAAACTGTATAGTTTATTACCCAAGAGCACTAAAAAATAAGACCATCAAAATATTCAATAAAATTTTTGATTAGTTACAACTAACAGGAGAATGAAAAACTTGGAGAAAACCCTTCAAATAGTTTGTTCCCAAATAATGAACTGAACGAAAAAAAAATCACTATGATAAAATAAGTATGAATGTAGGATTGAAATATAACAAAGCTTCTTTGAGTAAAATTTCTGTACAAAACCCAGTTCAAATATTATTGGGATCTTGTGTTGAAACAAAGATCTAAGACTTACACACATAATGTATATATCAAAATGCATATCCATGCCAGGGAGAGAGTTCACTCCCTTTTGTGGTAATTACTCCAGATATAAATATTGAGCAAACAATGGGGTCAGAGTGATAGCACAGTGGATAGGATGTTTGCCTTGCATGCGGCCGACCTCGGTTCAACCCCCAGCATCCCATATGTTCCCCCATGCACCACCAGAAGTAATTCCTGATTTCAGAACCAGGATTAACTCCTAAACCTGCTGGGTGTGACCCAAAACACAAACAAATGCAAGCAAACAAATAAACATTGAGCAAACAAATATTTAAACTAAGAGAAAAAATACTGCCCTTCAATGTGTTGCAGGTGTGGCTGCGGTGCTCAGCTGTGTCAGCAGGTGTCAGACCTGAGACTGGCTTGTCTACAGGCCCAAGGCTCTAACCCATGGGCCCTGGATGGTTGATGGTCTGACATAGAAAAAACTGGACCCCTGGGATGATCCCAGAACCATGGCAGAGCCTGGCAAGCTACCCATGGTGTGTTTGACATGCCAAAAACAGTAACATTAATGGACCTCATTCCCAATGAATGGAGACTTACTGGCACCCGCTAGAGCAAGTCAATTAACAAGGGAAGACAAGTCACAAGTGACAAGTGGCAAGAGACAATTTCTTTGATGTAGCACAACACTCAAAGCAGCAAAATATCATACTTATCAAAAGATACAGCAATCCCCTTAAAATACATTATAGAAACAAGGATTTTTGAAAACCTAATTTAATTTATTACAAATGCTAAAATAAGTAGTGAAGGAAGAATGTCTTTGTAAAATGAGCAAGTAGAGATACACAATATTCAAAAAACTGATTGAATAACAATGATGGAACATCCAGGCTCTTTCTGAACATACAATTACAGATAGTACAAAATAATGATAGAAGTGACAGAATTTTTTATGAAAAATAGGTTAAAGATGATCTTCACATGTACCTCATAGGAACTATAATATCACTGTCTTCCCGTTCATCATGGATTGCTCAAGCGGGCACCAGTAACATCTCCATATGTCCTGTCTCATGCTAGTAGAGCCCAAGGGCACCTGCTTGCTTCAGGAACATAAAGAGCCTCAAACCATTCCATCAGGTCATGGGAATGAGGTCTGTAATTGTTACTGGTATTTGGCATATCAAATATGACACGGGTAGCTTGTCAGGCTCTGCCATGCAGGTAGCATACTCTTGTAGTCATTTCTAAATCCAGCATTTATTGATGAACCACGAGGCAACTTAGAGCTGCGTGAGCCAGGCTGTGATAGGCTGGTCTGTAAGGCGGAGTTCTGACGAGAGAGAAGTCCGGATGTGGAAAATGGAGGCCCTCATGGAGTGGGGGTCATCAGACTTGTTGCGAGGCTCTGCTGGGGTGGCGGGCCAGGGCTAGAACCCGCCATCCCTCCTCGGGCGCCTTGTGAGCAGCTGGGCACAGGGAGAACCAGTAGCAGCTCTGCCCCCTATCTGTGAGTCTCAGAACTATAATAAAATAAATAAAAATTGGTTTAACATGGTTATTTTATAGCTTGCATTTAACAAAGTTTAGCTTTTATATAACATTTGACTACTTAGGGCTTTTTATACTTGTGACCACAAATCTCTATTATTTTTAAAGATTTTAGTCTCTGTAAATGGACTTTTTCTAAATATCACTAACATTTTATAAACACATGCATTTTTGTTTTCTGATAACATTTGGAAAGAAGCAATAATGACACTTGAGCAAAGATTTAGGATTATTTTATGTAGAAAAATGTGTCATCTTTATCCTATTTTTGTATGTTTACAAATGTTTAATTCTCTTAGAAGCTTATTTTATATTCTGATATTTTGCAGTACATATTCAAGCCTTTAAAATTATTTAAAGAAAGATGGATATTAAATTATATTTGTTCACCATATGGATAGCCAATTATTATGGTTTATTGAAAATCCTGTTTATCCTTACTGATCTGCAGTGCCCAATATGTTATATATCACACAAGCCATCTGCAAGTACATCTGTTATTTGAGATGCAAGTTTTTTTCATTACTGATTTATTATTCTAGATTTAAATATATCAAACTATGACTATAAACTAGCTGGAATATCTATATCTTATTGCATATTATTTTAATTTTTTCTTTACGGCTTATTTTAATAGGAAGTTGGTCAAATAAATAGTTCACTGTTTAATTTATTTCAATACTGATATTACAAAATGACTTAGAGTAAAGTACTATGTTTCTGTCTTCTAGAAATGAACCTATATGTATTCACTTATTCCTTTGAAGTTTTCAGTTAAGAAAAAATTTTATATATAAAACCCTTTATTATTTTTATCAATTAAAAGTTATTCATCTTTGTATTTAAACTTTGTAATCATGTTATTTAAAATTGGTTTACTCTTGGTTTTTCATTGCTTGCAAGGTAAGGTAAGCAACTTACCCACTATTCTATCACTTTGTTTCTATTCTGTATATTAAATCATAAATCATGTATGGGATTTATTCTAAGTAAATCTTTTAAAATATAAAATCAATAATGACAAAGATATTTGAATATAAAGTTTGGATTTAGCCTGAGAGAGAGAGAGCATGAGAAAGGTCCATATTGTGAGGATCTTTTGTCCATAAAAGGACAATAATGTTCTTTGATTCTAACTTGATACGAAATTTAAATGTTTCAACTTTGCCGGGTTAAATTAGCATCATTTTCTTTTAATTTCATTGTGACACAGCTATAGATAAATATTCTATTATACTTGTAATTTTTCTTAGAAAGTATAACCTAAACTTTGTCTTAATAAAATAGGAAGTTTTTTAAATAAGTGGAACTTATGTAATTTCAATAAATGATTGCTAGTTATGACATTTGTCTATGTGGTATTAAAATATAGAATCACTTTAGAAGCACTGTAACATCTTTTTCAAACCTGGAAATATTTGACCAATAATCAAACAATTATCATTAAAAAAGCTACTATGACTTTACCATGACCCATACTATTTATGTTGTATTACGCTCTAAAGTTTTTCACATAGACGTTTAGAAATTTAAGACAACTCTTTTAATCACAAAATAATATACAAAATGACCTTACAATGCCTTCTGGCTTTAAACTTCTTTATAGCTTTAAAATAAATATGTTTTGGTGATTATTCCCATACAAATAGCAAGTGGGAGTATGAGCACAGACATTTCATGCATAGTAATCAAGGTGATATCTTTTTTTATGAGAGTGCGAGTTCTTAATTAAAGTTTATCAAAGTAGGTCACCTTAGGAAAATAATGACAAGCCAAAGTGCCAGTGCTCAACATTGTGCTATTTCTTAATGCTTATTAATTTAAATGTTCTGTATTGCTAGTATTAGTAAGAATGTCTTTGCTTCAGCAAACTATTCATTTTATTCTTGTGTTAAGTCAATTCTTTAAAGCAATTATTTCGTATGAAACCCAAGCAAAAGCTAAGAAAGGAAAGGGTAATTTTTTTCCTAATAGCTGGCCACCAACTCTTTTGTAGCTGGTCATAGTGCAGTGTTTTAGCATTGACTAAAGGTTTGGCTACCTTGGGACCATTTGCTCCTAAGATGTATTTACTGAAAAACGAGGAATGAAGGTGGATGTTGATCATGTAAGATCATTCAGTCTCAGGCTGGTAGCAGACTCGGTAACCTTCCTCTGTCTACTGTTTCCTGATACAGTAATTGTTCTCACTGTCAAGGTTGTACTTTATGGATTTATTTGGTCACCTGATGTAGTAAATACAAAAGGTGATGACAAGCATGTTTCAATGCCCTCCATTAATCCCCTACCATTAATTGGCATAGGGTTTATCTAGAATAGATGGTTGTTAACAATTTAATTTTGTAAATAAATGAACGTTTGTTTAGGCATATCAAGTAACTGCTCACTCTCATAAAGTCCATAAGTGACTGTGGTTTCAACACAACATAAGACTGTCAATCCCTAAAACAAGCAATGTTTTAATTCAGTCAGAGAGTGAGTAAAGTCCAAGAGATACTACGAGGGCACGATTTTGGACATCTGTGATGATAAAATAAATGAATCCTCTGCAAACGTGCAAAGGCATGGATCTCTGATGCTATTGTCACATCACTAGGAATAAATTAACTCTATCACTTGGCATTCCGATATTCAGCGATTTTCTCGGCGGGCACCAGTAACATTTCCTTTTGACCCTATCACATGCCAGTATAGCCCAATGGCATCTGGTTGCTACAGGAATACAAAGAGCCTCAAACCGTTCGTTCAGGGTCTTGGCGAAGAAGTCCAGCCATCTTGTAGGTGGGCGGCCACATTTAAATTAGCTTGAACAGTTTTAATTAGCTTCAATTAAAGGGCTTTGAGCTCAGGGATCACTCCCATCAGGGCTCAGGAACAGAAAGAATGCCAGCAATCAAACCTAATCTGCCAGGGGAAAGCAAATACCTTACCTCCTGTCCTATTTCTCTGCACCCCATGGCCCCCTAGTAGTATCTTAAATCCTATTGGTTAGAAGATAACCAAAGCACAGTATCTTCCTTGTTTCTGTTATGGCTTTATACCTATTTCCTTTTTAGCCTCCAATGATCAATCAGAAACTTCAATTAACAACTCTAACTTTCCTAAATCTGATTCAAATATCATGAATTTTTATTCCAATACACCTTTTTTTTATTTAGTCATAAATTATAAAGTCACAAATTACAAATTTTGAATTACAAAGTACATTTTTTTAATTAGTCACAAATTAGAATATTGTTGATTATTTGGTTTCAGGCATAGCAGCATTTCAACACCTCTCCCTTGATAGTGTCCAATTCCAGCCTCCAATGACCACCAACACTCACAGACCCTTTAGCCTCCCACCCACCTTCTGCTTCTAAGAGAGATGCTTGTTTCTTTTCTCTCCTCTTCTTTTTTTAAATAAGATTTTGAAATGTGGTTTGCAATACTGCTACTGATAGAGTTCATACATAAGACTTTACCAAAGTACTTTTTTATGATTATAGCAGGAGAGTCTGTGAGGCCTGCTGGATGTTGTTTCCATGCTAATGCTTTCAATCATTTTTGATTCTCAATACTTTACATATAAAGACCTTTTCTAATGAGTGAGAAGCCATTAATTGCCTTTTTGGGGCCTTAATGTTTTCTGCAGCTTTCATATTCCTAGATGGAGACCAAAGAGAAAAAGGGGAAAAAGACTTTTCAAAGAAAGAGTGGAAGGCAGATGAAGAGGGTTATTTGGGGGAAAATAATTACGCAGACTCGATCTGTATCACAGGTAAGGTATTTCCCTGCACGTGGCCAACCTTGGGTTCCATCACCTGCACCTCATTCGATCCCTCAAGCACAGGCTGGAGTGATGCCTGAGCGCAGAACCAGGAGAAAGCCCTGAGCAGTTCAGGTGCGAAGACACTTCCAGAAAAAAAATAATAAAAATAATAATAATAAAAGAAGCTTATGTAGACATCATCGTGTACAAAGAGATCATTGAAAACAAACATTACCCTTTCAAATGTTTGCATGATTCGATATCATCACATTGTATATGCCATTTGTATGCACTAATTACTTTAGCAAAATATATTATCATATTCAAGACACCCCCAAACACACACTCTCATGCGACAGTATTTTCATTTTCTAATTGTAAAAACAGATGTTGGGGAAAATTTAGCAACTTAGCCTGGAAGGGGAAACTAGGGGAAATGAAAAGCCTGTCTTCTTCCAGAGAGCTTTCTTTCAAATTTCTGAAGAGTTTCAAACATGCTTCATCCTCTCTTTAACTCTTCAGTTACAAAGTAAACCCAAAATGTGCTGTTTCATAGAAGAATATAAAGTGGGATGAAAGAATATTGCTGGAATATTGCGGGAGAGATGAAAAACAAAACTATTGAATTGTTTTATTTCATAAATATCTGTCGAGGATAGAGGGGACTATATTACTATAGAGGTTGATATAATAACATATATATTATTATAGAGGTTTTAAATGATGAAACTATGCATCACTTTTGTAATGCAAAAAGACTTCCCAAGGGGAGGGAAAGGAAAGATCAATATATTCTTTCAAGTAAGGGAGGGGGTGGGGGTGTAGAAATTCAAGAAAGGTCTTATTTAGAGAACCATATTTTTATTTCTCGAAATGTGTTGTAGATTGATCAGAAACAGTTTCTCTTTTATAGTATAAAAATGATGCTTTTCGTTTAGTTTTGTATAACATATGACAGCAGAAATGATGTGACTAATTTGGATCTTGTAATTCTTTTTCAACCCAACAGATTTATGCATGAGGCCATATAATTTTTGCAAATCTACTGCTTCAAATTTCACAGTTCATTTTCAACTTAGCGAAAATATTGATGTGTTTCCTTTCTATTTCTTCCTGAATATATCTGTGCTATCATTTTCTTCAATAATGAATCATTTTTTGACACATTCCCCTATTTTTTTCCACATACCACTCTTTTTTTATCAGCTCCAAGTAATGAAATCATCGCTGACCCATTGGCATTCATTTCTACACAGATTTGTGTGAAGATTTCTCAGATGGAAGTTTTATACTGCCAACAACTACAGGAATATGCAGAAATCTTGTCGTAGTCTATTTGTTTTACACTGCTTCTCTTTCCTTTCCAAGTATTCATTCAAAGGAATTTAAGTGAAAATATAGTTACTGGGTTGCTTTGATTACTTTTTTTTAGATCATCAATGGAAATATTAAATCAGACTGAATACATGTAGGCCACTATGCCAACTTACTATTGATTTCTCTGCCACCCAGAGTTTATTATTTACCAACTCCCATTTTAAAAAGTATCCATTTTCTTTTATGTGGTGATTACCCCCTTCACTCTGAAACTTTCCTAACAATTTTGTTATTACTAGATATTTTTAAATAATTTGACACAAATATAAGAAGGGAAGAGGAAGATGGTTGTACCTCCTTATCATCACACATTGTATATAAAACTGAGTTGTTTTAGTTTAATTTATGAGTGACTGAAAAACACATCTATGGCACAGATTTTTTTTAATCTGGACAACTTCATTTTGTTCTTTGAGATTTGGGTCACATAAAGTTGTACTCAGGGCTCACATCCTCCTGGTTCTGTGCTCAGGCATCACTTCTCAAAGTGTCTGGGGATTATGCGCTGGGTTAGAGATCAAGCCAGGGTCAGGAAACATGTAAGACAAACACGCTAATCCTGGTACTCTCTATCCCAGTGCCTTCTGGGTAATTTTGAAAGAAAATAATTAAAATGTATTTATCATGTGTATATTATCTGAGTACTACTCTCCCACTTATAATTAATATCATAGGAAACTAAAAAATTTTAAATATCTAAAATATAATATTAATATGAAACATAAAAATGTTTTGTTTTCTTACAAATACAAGATGTGATTAGTTTAATATTTTCATTTATAAACTAAATAATTGGGATAAGAGCAATAGAACAGTGGGTAGGGTGTTTGCAGACCAGGGTTCAATCCCCAGACCCTATATGTTCCCCAGCAACACCAGGTGTAACCTCTGAGCATCACCGAGTATGACCCAGATAGGAAAACAAACAAACAAACAAACAAACAAACAAATAAATAATGGATATTTTGAAATCTTCATTATATCAATTACATACTTCCTGGATCCTTGGTATATGTTATTTTGTACATTATCTGTCTATAGACATATATGCATTATTTGTCTATAGACATATATACATTATATGTCTATAGACATATTCATTATATGTCTATAGACATATATACATTATATGTCTATAGACATATTTTGTACATTATATGCTGGAACCTATGAGTGTTTTTAGTTTCAGAATAAGTATCAAGTGCCAATGGTTACTGTAAATATGAAGGTTACAGCATAATCTGTAGGAAATACTCTGAATATTTTATAATAAAATAATAGGAAAAATTGAATTATTGGGAATAATCATAGAGATTAATGTCTCTGTTCAATTTGTGCTTTGCAGAAATAGAAACATACTCAAACTGTGAAGTGATCAAAATGTATTTAAATAGATCTGAGACCAGAACTCAAATGTCATGTGCAAACACTCTGAGGAAGCCCATCTAAATTGTATCAGTGTGAAAGTCTTGTTGTATGTGTGTTAGAGAAAAGGACACACTTGATAATTCTAAGACACCTGCATTCATTACTTTAGAGTCCACCAGGAGGCAGCAGTGAGAATGTGACTCAATGACCATTCTCCCTTGGAGACTCCACTCAGAGAAGAATCTACTTCCAAGGTCATTCAGCTTATTGGGAGGTCATGGTCCTCCCATGGTCATTGTTTCTTCATATATGCCAGAAGGTACTGGTTTTCTATGTGTGTGACGCTTGAGGAGAAACTGAGTATTTAGAAGCCACTAGAAGTTCCTTGAGACCACTGTCAGTCTTTTGGAAAGTAGTTACCTTGTTTTGACAGCCTTCTTTAAGCCAGTAAGAAAAATACCTCACTCAATTAGTTGCCAATCTCTCTTTGAGTGATTCAGTTCAATACAAAATATTCATTTTGATTATCTCTAGTGGAATTCACGAGGGCATTTAATTACGCTGAAAAATGTTCCGCCCCTTTGTTATAATCTAGAGTAAGTCACTCATTCTACGCATGCTAAGGAACATGAATTTTAAAGGTGTGAGTATAGAACATCAAGAACAGAAAGGATCATACTCTATGTTATAATCATCTTAGCTAAAATACAGGGACCCAAACAATATAAAAGTCATGCATTTGCACTAGCACTTGTCTCAAAAAGCAAAGCAAATACAGGAATTCAACTGCCCTACTTAGGAATTAAGAAGTCTTCTTCCTCTGTGTTCTGTACCTTTTCTGCAAGATTGAACTCAACCAGCATTGTTTACTATCTCCTTTACTTCTTTTTCTTCTTAGTTTCTCAGAAACAACTTTATCATCTTTTTGAACTCTTCCTCCCTCAACTAAGGCTTCCCAGTCTATTTTGCATCAGCTTTGTCCAAAATAAATATAATGCAAGGCAGGTGCAAAATCACAAAAAGTAAAAGGAAATTTGCCATGGTCTAGAGAAACCACTAAAAGTTTGATCACATGTTTTGCAGATAGGAAGCCAAGATTCAGTTATTCATTCATCAAGGCCCCTAAGTTTTCTCGGACTCACCTCTAAACCCTGAACTGGAAGTAGCCCCTGAGCACCAGTAGATGAGGCCCCATACATATTTAACAAATGACCACTTGTCACTTGTCACTTGTCTTTCCATTTTTCATTGATTTTCTCAGTGGGTGCCAGTAACATCTCCATTCATTGGGAATGAGGTCCATTATTGTTACTGTTTTTGGCATATTAAATACACCGCTGGGAGCTTGCCAGGCTCTGTCGTGGCTCTGGGTTCATCCCAGGGGGCCCAGTCTTTTTCTATGTCAGACCATCAACCATCCAGGACCCATGGGGCAGAACTCTGGGAGTGTAGACAAGCCTGTCTCCTGTCCGCCACCTGCCCAACACAGCCGGGCACCACAGTCACACCTGCAACACTTGGAGGAGCCGAACAAATAACCAGAAAATTATAAAACTTGTAAAATTAATTTTCGTATAAATAATTGTCAACACAGTCCAAAATATTTTAAGAAGCCATTTTTGCAGTTAACCTTTTAGCACCATGAGTTTGAACGCTGCAGATACTATATGCATGCATTGTGAGCATAGTGTGAACAGATAAAATCTTTCCTGTAAGTGGATTATCTCACAATTATCTTAATAGCAATTTCTCATCTCTCTCACTCTATTGTAAATTAGATATATGTGTTGGGGTACACGCCCTACTGAGCCTTAGCCTCCAGCTACACTAAACTTATGTGGAGAGCTGGTCCCTGCCTTTGGGAATCTCTGGAGCAGACACACTGGGAGTTCGGGCAGAATTGGACTGATTTCATAATTTTATATGGCATAAATATTTTTATCATGAATCTTGCTTGCTCTAGAGCAATACTCTGTTCCCACAGGTCCCCTTGTGGGACATACATGGAGATATCCCAAGAGTACTTGGCCACATTGATTCAACCATAATATAATCAATTATCCTAGTTCAGAGACATGCGGTGCACCTCCGGCAAACTGACATGTCTCCGATTATAAAGGTAATGCCAAAGTGAATTATTCTAATGGATTTGGACCTTAGTGGGATCCGAATTCTGAGATCTGCTAGCTATATATTCATGGTAAAAGTATTAATGCCATTTCCTACAAGTTACATTCTGAAGTGCAGAGATGCAGCCCCTCGTCCTCTGCTAGGGAGGTTTTGCCTCAGGAATAGCTCTGGCTTTTGTGAAGCTTGAGCCAAAGGCACACCAGATCTACACATCAAAATGGTCATTTACGTGACTTCATCTCTAGCTAGCACAGCCCACAATGGGCTGGGCTGAAAGATTTTGGTGGGCTCCTTTCTATAAAATAAGTTTGGAGAAAGAATAAGGGGCCTTTATGCTATTTTGGTTTCCCTTGGTGTTTGCCTCTCTCTGTCCTCTCCATTCTCGTTTGGGCTTCAACCCATGGTGGCAGTCATCTTGGCCTACACTTGGCAGGGGCCCGTCTGGGAATTCAGAGTCCAGGGTTTTTCTAATTCTTGAATTGTATGTCAGAATCTGTGATAGTAAAGCCATTTACAACTGCACGGATTCCTGAGATTTCATCCATTCGCCACCGTCTTCAGAGGTAGAAGGAAACTTGTTTCCTGGTATTGTTTGGGACCCCAGCGGTTCCACAACATATATGCATTTACCAGAAATTACCATGATGTCTTTGAGACAATAGCAGTCTATGTTCGAGAAAAATAAAAATTGTAGCAAGTTTTCAACTACACGGGATGAGTTAGTATTCCTGGCCACCACAGTGTCCAAGGGCCAATATGTCATTTTCTTTGTGCTAGGTCTCTAAAAATAGTGGGCATTTTCTTCTTGCGGCACATCTCAGTTTGGTTTTTTTTTCAGCACTCTACAGGCACATGTGAAAGGTTCTAGTTATTGATCACTGTAGCTCTCTCTCTCTCTCTCATTACAAATATCATTATAAAAAAAACCCTCTCTTGTCACAATCTTATTGATTAGCTTTCTCTTACTATCCTAGAAACTGTTCTTCTAAATACAGTTTCTGCCTCGTAATCTATCAATTACTCTGTTTTCTCAGTTGGCTTACAAGCCCATCATCACAATCCTTGCTAGTATCTCCTCATGTTGCTTAACTAAATAGAAATTTTTCTTCTAATTAGAAATCTCACCACTTGACACACAGTTGATGCCTATTCCCTCATAATGCTTTTCCTTTTGAACAATATGTCAGCCTTCATGCTTCATGCTAAGTTCCATCCACCTTCTGCAAATCTTCTTGGCCGGTGTTGATACATGAAAAAAGAAAAATAAAGGTTCAAAAGCTTTTTTCTCTTTTTCTAAAATATGTCTCTCTTCCAATTATCTCCAATAGAATATAAAAGCACTGCTAATTGGCTAGGTTTTACCTAGCAATGAATCAATATATTTTAATTGAGCATTGTTGAATTTCCAGTGTTAGTCAATTAAAGTACTTTAAAGAAAAATGACTCAAGATTGCTTAAATATTACTTTCTTGAGCATATGCTAAAACAGCATGAGAGAAAAATAAAATTCAACTATCAAATATTAATATAAAACTGATTTTGAATCAGGACTCATACTCCAAATCACTTGAGTGGTTTTTATATACTTGAGTGGTTTGTATATGTATTTATATACATATACATATACACAGCTGTATATGTATATAAATACTAATTAATAAAATGATTATTTATTAGCATTTTTATACTTCTTATATCAATAATATAAAAAATTTCCATCTTGGTTAACAAATGCAAATATGGTATTTCTGTGATAAACATAGTCTCTATGGGTAGTTTATTTGCACAAAACATAAAACAACAATAAAACCATATATTTTTAGTTACCAGCATTTCTAGCAATCTAAATAATGGTCTGTTCAGAGAAATTTGATTTGCTAGTTTAAGGGGTTAGAGGTTAACTGTCCTTAAACTGGGATAGACAAACCTGGTGTTAGATCCCACAAATATTCAGCTTCAATGCTGAACTCCAAGGACAAGTAGAATATACTCTTTTTTTAATTATCTCTTTTTTTCCATGAGTCACATGTTGTAATTTATAAAGCAAACTTCAATAAAGGAAGTGTTCTCTAAGTGCCAATTTATTTTTGCAAACTTTTTTCTTTTATCCCATGATAACTACTAAAAATGCCAAATGAATGAAAGAAAGTTACAAATGATCCTATCTAGGAGTCAAATTAATGAGATAGGAAAATAGAATGATAACAAAACAGTAGCCTTGGCTTTTATGCTACAGAACGCAAACCAAATTATTAGAGAAGTGAGGGGAGAAATATCAGAGAAACGGAACAAAGACCTCCATAGGGAAATTAACTGCCTATATCAGGACTCAAAATATTGCTTTAGTTTTGCTGATAAGTGGGTTGGTGAAGAGAGTCTCAAAGTCAAAATAAGTTAGATCATGTTGGATCATGTACTGTTTTGAAGATAATAATGAGCAGGTTAGTTTCACTCTAATTAAAAAAAGAGAAACAACAGCATCTTAGATAAAAGGATTAGGCTAATGATGTGAAATTTACAAAGCCTCTTTAAAAATGTTTTAAAAAATTATGATGGTAGAAACATTGTAGTTATCCATTAATGCAAGTACTGCCAATTTTTCCTTCTAAATTTGAAGAGTATGTGAAGTATTTATCACCCAGAGAGAGTTAAGTGAGAATATACTTTCTAATAATATGTCTCCAAAAACTTAGTTGAATTAAGACAACAGTATAGATTTTTTTTAACTCAGTTTTATTATAACACAATCATGCTCACCCAAATATTGAGTGCTTCCCTTAATGTTACCCTGATATATCTGAGTAATTGTAATAAAATCAGTAAGACCACCAAAGCTCAAAGTAGTCCCCATTAACTCTATAGTATGATTACTCACTTGTCACTTGTCTTCCCGTTGTTCATCAATTTGCTCAAGCAGGCGCCAGTAATGTCTCCACTCATTAAAAATGAGGTCCATTATTGTTACTGTTTTTGGCATATCGAATACACCATGGATAGCTTGCCAGTCTCTGCTGTGGCTCTCAGTTCATCCCAAGGGACCCAGTCTTTTTCTATGTCAGACCATCAACCACCCAGGGCCCATGGGGCAGAGCCCTGGGTATGTACAGAGCTGTCTCCCATCTGTCACCTGCCAACACAGCCAGGCATTGCAGCCACACCTGCAACACCTCAAGGGGCAGGGAAAATATTGTGTACTAAGTTGAGAGATCTGTTTATGCAGATCTGTTCCCCAGGAGTTAACATGTGTTGTTTGTTCTGGCAATTTTTGCTTTTACTCTCCTGAACAGAATAGGGGAATAAGCAGGGCAGCTGAGAATGCACAACCATGGAACTGCAACTTCTAACTGGCAGAGTCTATACTGTCAAGCCTTAAGGAATAAAGGGAACCTAATTAGTATCCTAAAGCTTCACACATCTTAGTGAGGGCACTTAAGATTCTAATGATCCATGTACATATGAAGAAACAGGTACCTGAACTGAGGTTTTACAGTGGTATGTTGAGACCACTGTCTAGACCGAACAGGAAAGCCTACTCATGTCCGACAGACTAATACCAAATGTCTTAGAATTTGTTGATTCTCTTAAGGTGCTTTCCCTGGAAGCCTGTCACAAGAACTTTTTAACTCCTTTGCTAAGTAAGAAAACCAAGGCTTTTTGACATCAGTATAATGAGTCATTCCAATTTTTACTGAGATTCTCGAGAATCCCTTGAAACTAAATCATTTTAGTTAACTTTGATATAATAATGGTTTTATAGCAAAAGTTCACAGAACAGCTAAGCATATCAAAGATAATATGCAATTAGGAAACTATAGAAAATGTTCATTCTGAAGCTAAAAACAAAGAATAAGCAGTAGTCAAATATCATTTTTCTCTGGACAAAATACACATAGCTCTACTAAGCGTGCAGGTATAATACATTATGAATGCTACTTGGAACAAGTAAACATTAATTACCTGAAATTCCAGTCAATCAAATTTTATGGATAGCTAGACCTTTTCACGGGGGCTAGGAAAGTGAAGGTGCTGCTTTAGCCCTTTTAACTAAAAAACCTGATATATTAGTAACTGTCTAAAAAACTATATAAAGAAATAATTATAGATTTAGATAGAGTGCTTATATTCTTAAAATAGAAAAAATAGTGGAGTAAAAGCATTCTTAATTAGAGAAATTTCCCTAGAGACACGTGAGAGAGAAGAGAGAAATGCAAGCTCAAGAGGTAACACAGGCTTCTCCACAATGGATGACGCTAGAGCAAACTTTTTTTAAAGCCAAATTTAATCATTTCAAATAATTGCTAAATTAACAATATATCAAGTATAATAAACAGAATAGATAACAAATTTTGACAGTATGAATAAATAAAAGTGAACTTACTATAAAGCACAAATACTTTGAATATTATTCATATGAAACTCTGATTATAGTTTGCCAAATTTTAACATTTTTATTTAAGAAAAATAATGTGATGAAGAACATATTTCTGCATATTTTAATTTTATTTACAAAAAATTGCTTTTGTTGATTAATCTTGCATATCAGATTAGTCTCAAGAGTCTTGAAATAGTGGAGGATATACTCCAAAGTCATTTTATTTATTAAAGGCACTAACCTAGTCAGCATTTTCATGAATCATGTCTGCTGGTAGCACCTTCAACAAGTGAATATGAGGACATATTTTATAGATGTATCTTAGTTATGATATATCACATATATTATCTAGTATATTTATTATCACAATAATAAACTTACACAACATGAACTTACAAGTTTGTATTGTTGCACAATATAAACTTACAATTTTGTAAAATAAACCTTAGGAAACAATTTTTCTCAAAAAAGATTTTAACCTCTAATCAATATCTATTAAATTATTCATTAATGGATACGCCATGGCTAATATCAGATATCCTAAATCATCTGATCTATGGATTAATAGAATAACACTTACTCCACAGAGAATCATATGCCTATCAGTAGATTATTGAATTACTAAACTATTGAGTGAGCTTGCTTTGAGAAGTCTATTGCTGTGATTATTTTTTCAGTTACAATGATAGTATCTTGTCTTTATTAAAGATCCCTGGAACTTCATGCAAGGTAATAATAGATTTAATGAATGAACATATTTTGTATAGCTGTTTCTTATTGAGTTATAATAATTTACCTTAGCATAAATGTTACTGTTTTAGCCTGGCAATATTACTATATTACACTCTCCACCAGAATTAGGTGACTGAAAATTAACACCTTGAAACAAAGAAATTACAGCAGCTCCTTCACCATTTTAATATTTAGGGGCCTAGTTACCGGCAGTTATGCTGACCTCCCTGACAGGAATATACAGAAAAATGTTTTATTAATGTTTGAAGAGTATTCTGAGACATGAAGTGCCACATAAATACTAAACTATTCCTGACATAAGGAACTAAACAATAAAAGTTGTTTTAGTAATAAATGGCAGATCATGGACTTATTTCTGGGAAACAGCTATTGCCTAATCTTAGTCCTTATTCTTCAAAAGTTAAAAATAAAACTATTAATTTTTGTAAAATTCAGTACACTGCTGGTTTCTATTTCTTCAGAGTACTTATTTAATATAAAAAATTATTAAGTTGAGATGGGGGATCGCTAGAACAAGAAAAATTTTATGAAAATTTAAAAATAAAATATAAATTTATTTTAATTACTGTGAAAAGATAAAAATTATATTTAGAAAAATAGTTTACCATATGAAAATATGAGAATAGGAGTTGGTATTTCAAAATAACAATAAAATATATGTCTCAAGGTTTTGTCTTTCTGATTTTATTAAACTAAAGTATAAAAAGAATAAGGAAAACACACATTAAGAGGAAAAGTTTCCTATGTCACCATTTGATGAAAGACTGGAAAAACAATTTTAAACAAATTTATGTTAATAAATTAAATGTTCAAAGTGAAGGGGGAGATGGGAGAATTGACGCAAGTTCTGAAAGTGCTGGACCGGAAACAACTAATGTCATTGAGAATGAAGGAAGCTCATTCATGACGAAGATTCAAAGGGAGCAAATGAAAGTCGACATACAAAATTCAGCAACACTAGTGTTTACTCCATGGTAAAATTTCCCGTGCTGACCTCAAAGATAGCACAGCGGGTGTTTGCAGGGTAAGCAGCTGATATGTTACATGCTGGCACCAC
Source organism: Cryptotis parvus (assembly GCA_021461705.1). Lineage (NCBI taxonomy): Eukaryota > Metazoa > Chordata > Mammalia > Eulipotyphla > Soricidae > Cryptotis > Cryptotis parvus. Next base: position 122,451 of record JAJIBD010023313.1, on the reverse strand, counting down.
ACATTATCCCCCGTGCCCCTAATCCCTAAGTGTAGAACTAGGACTAAGCCCTGAACACAGCTTGGTGTGGCCCCCAAACCACCCAGCCAAACAAAGAAACGGGAAGTTCTCTGTGTGTCTGTATGAATGTATGCATGAGCTTCAAATAAGCAAAATGCATCTGTGAATGAAATCTAGCACTATTTCCATGTGGGTGTATTGTAGCAACAACAGCACAAACTTTTGCGTAACAGCCCATTTAGTCCATTTATAAAATTAAACCACTGATTTGCATACTGTATTTTCAGTATTTTGTGTAATAGTTCATCTCAGAAAAAAATAAAAAATCAGATTGTTCACCTCATAAAACTTATTTGCACAGGAAACACACAGTCCTGTCATTTCACAAACCTTCATTTGAGTATAACTAAACCTTCATTTGAATATAACCAAACAAACCTTCATTTGAATATTAAGGGACAGTGATAGGTTTTATATATATATATATATATATATATATATATATATATATATATAGTATATATAGTGATAGGTTATATATAATATATAATATATAGGGACTTATATAGGGACAATATATATTATATATAAAACTTATCACTGTCCCTTATATATATGTAATATATTGATATATGTATCAATAAATGTCTCATTGCTATATATATATATATATATATATATATATATATCAATGCAAGTTGATGGAAGAAAGAGCATCCTGACAGCACAGATGGACCCTAAGTCAGATGCCGCAGAAAGTACAGACATTGCAGCTGAGGCAAAGAGTATGAAGAATTAGTGGGCGACTATGAGGAGAGTGATGAGGAAGAGAAGAGGAAGCGTGGTTGGGATTGCTGTTTTAGATGTGGAGAGTCCCATAAATGGGCCCATGTGAGTCATCACTTATACCACTTGTCTTCCCGTTGTTCATCGATTTGCTCGAGTGGGTGCCAGTAACATCTCCATTCATCCCTGTCACTTGCTAGTGTAGCCCAAGGGCATCGTCTCGCTCCAGGAACACGAAGAGCCTCAAACCATTTGTTCAGGTCATGGTAATGAGGTATATTATTGTTGCGGTTTTTGGCAGATCAAATACAACACACGGGTAGCTTGCCAGGCTCTGCCGTGCAGGTGGAATACTCTCAGTTGTAGGTAGGCTCTCATTTCTGCCAGCAAAGAAGCTATACAAAGTGCAGTGTGTTGTTGCTATCCTTTGGGGGCCACATCTACTGGTGTGTTGTCTGAAACACAGGCTGTGAATCTTCTAATGCAATTTATTCAGATTTCAGCTAAAATGTTCATTTAATTCCAATCAGGAGTTCTCATGGGACCATTTCAGAGTACAAAGAACTTTGTCATTTCACAGATGGCAATGATCTACTGTTGTACGTGTCTGGTCAATACTCTCAACTAATTGATGGTGACAGCTTCTAGAAATACTCTCGGAATCAGGGTCCCAGGGTCTAGGGTTATGAACTACTAATTTATGTGAGCAATAAAATGAATAATTTAATAATGAAGGCATCACCCACAAGAACCAAAAGCTAGTCTGATCTGCTAAGATGTAGGTGCACACAGACCCACAAAAATATATATATATATATGTATAAACCCTTCCCTCCCTCCCCTTCCCCTTCCCACCTTCCACTTTTATTCCTCCCCTTGGCATTTGTCCCTCCTTTCCCCTCTCCTCTCTTTACTTCCCTTCCCTCCCTCTACATTGGTTTCCATCCCCTCCTTGCCCCTCCTCTACATTCTTCCTCTCTTCCCTTCTTCTACCCTTCCCATTGACTTCCTGTACCCTTCCCATCGACTTCCTGTACCCTTCCCATCGACTTCCTGTACCCTTCCCATCGACTTCCCATCTGTTCCTGCCCTAGAGGGCTTCTTTCTTTTCTTTCTTTTTTTTTTTTTTTTTTTTTGCTTTTTGGGTCACACCCGGCAATGCTCAGGGGTTTCTCCTGGCTCTGCACTCAGGAATTACTCCTGGTGGTGCTAGGGGGACCATATGGGATGCCGGGGATCGAACCCAGGCCGGCAAGGGCCGGCCGCATGCAAGGAATGCCCTACCCGCTGGGCTATCGCTCCGGCCCGAGAGGTCTTCTTTCTAAGAGCAACTAGCTGTTAATATCAAGAGAATTCATAAGATGAGAAATAATTATTAAGATAACAAGCAGAAAACTAATAACAACAAAATATAAAAGGTATTAAAAATGGGAATAGAAATACAATCATTTATTCCTTTAGAAAAAACAATTAAAAAAAATTCTAAGGCTTCTAAATTTAAGTACAACAAATTTCTATAATCTCTTTCAAAAGTCAAATGTAAGAAAATTTAGCACAAATAGAAGACACTCTCAAGAGATACGGTAAGGCTTCAATCAGCTCTAGAATACGATAAAATGACAGGAAAGTGAAATTAAAAGAAAAGTTTCAAGGTCTCAAGACATGTAAGATACTTCAAGTTATGAAAATCCCATACATAAAGCAAACTTAGCAGTATGAAATGATAAACACATAGTTAAACCCATAAGATTTTATAACTTTTAGGAAAAAGAAAGAAAACTTCCACTGTTGGGAGGGGAAAAAGTCAATACAAAGAAGAATGTTACAACTCTGTGTAGCTAAAATACCATGTAAGAAAAAGAGAGGACATAATTAGTAGACAAATATCAATAATCACCATATTAAGCAAGGGTGTTCCTTACCCTATTGTTTTGGAACAGGACACGTACATTGCTCTGTCATTTTCTTCAAACATTCTGTTTCAGGGGAAGAAAAGGAAACAACTGCTGTTAAACAAGAAAGGAAATAACACAGACCCTGGGACAGAAATCAAGTGTCCAGAAGAAAATGGGAAAAGCTGAATATCTCCAAAAACTGAGTATACTCCACCTGAGTATCTCCAGAAGTAAATTCAGTGCAATGCGTGAAATTATTAAGATATTTCAAGATAATAGAGTTGGCAGATTCTAGGCCAACTTCTTTCCTGTAACCCAGCAAACCTCCAGCTATATATGCAACAAAATGGAGGACTAGGACGTCAGTTTATTCACAAGAAAACATGAGAATCCCATCAGCAAAGGTTGGGAAGGTCACGGCAGAACCACTTTTTACACTACACAGTAGGAGACAGATATTAAATAAAAGAGGTGGAGTCAGAGAGATTGCATCTTGTAAGGTTCTTACTTTGCATATGGCAGACCTGGGTTTGACCTTGGCTCCTCACATAGGTCTTTGCCAGGACGACCCCAGTGTGCAGAGCCAGGAGTAAGTCAGGACCACCACAGGGTTTGGCCAATAAACAAATAAGTTTCTCCCTGGGGTGTATATGGTTTATATTCTATGCTGATCTCCAATACCTGAGAACTCCAAGGACCAGACAAGTACCCAGACCCAGGTTTGGGGAGGGGAAAAGTTTGTGTTAAAGAAAACATTATGGATGGAGGGAAGTCTAAGAGATTCTGTGCTGAGAGAGTGGTATGCAAATCCCTTCAACCCCGGGCCAAACACAAAAGGAGCAGTTGAAAGGTGGCCTAAAGCATGGCCACTAAATTTAGAAACAGGAGCTAGCTGGAGAAGTAGACAACAGGGACTTTTCATGTTAGCGGAGATGCTGACCGGCACAACGGCTAAATTACCATTGGTCCATTCAGTGCTGCTGCTGGCAGATGCCTTGTGGCAGATCAATTTAGCACACTCACTCCAGAGGGTAAAATGCACCAACCCACCCCTGTCTGCTGCTGTCAGCAGAGTGACACTCTTAGTCTGCCTCTCCTGTGTTCTACCCACTGGTTCAAGGACAGTGCATGTCTATAGAACAGCTCTGGTCAGCGAGAACTGCTGACTGCCTGTACCTGTGACCCAGGAGCCAATTTCTGGTTTAGCACTCTTCCTTTATCTATTTTCTGCCATCTGATCACTGCCTTTCCTTCTCCCTCTGAAATTCTGTGCTCTGTTTTCAACAAAGCAGACAGGGTTTTACAGAATCGGGTCATTTCTCTACTCACATTCCTAAAATTTCTCACCCACCCATAAAGACACGAAAGTTCTTACTGTAGTTCACAAGTCACCGCATGATCTAGCCATTGATTTCCTTTTTCACCACAATTAACAGGAACACACGTATTTCAGCTAATCTAGCCTCCTTGCTAGCCCACTGGATCAAATCTAGACATGCAATAGTCAAAGGAATTTGTTACTTTCTCAGTCTTGGATGTTTTCATGATCATATTTAGATGAGCAAACATTAATTTCATTCACAAATGTACTCAAATGCCACTTAAAACACACATATATATTTCTATCTGTATCCTTTGCAGTTTGTATCCTATATTTCTTTAAATCAACTATAAATATCCTTCTATCAATGCATGTATTACTTTATAATATCTTTTCAATTTTACCTGATATTATGTTGATAGTTTATATTCTCCTTTATGTCCACAGTATGACATGTCTCATTTTAATCTGTTTTTCTTTACCAATGAATTTCAAGCAATTGGAAAAAATTACTAGCACATAACAAATTTTCAGTGAATATTGTTAAATGAAATAAGAAAAACCTGTGGGCACAATGTATTTGAAATTCTGAAATGCAGTTCCACATGAATAGAATTAGATGATGACTAAAACTTTCAAAACTGATTAGTAGTATAAATATGCCAATTAAAGTTAGAGAAAGGTAATAGGAATTAGTAAAGGCGTTAAAAGTTCAAACCTGTAGAAAGTCAGAAGAACATTTTTGGGCTAAGTCGTCATTATTTATCAGAATCCTTGTGGAAATAAAAAAATAGCAACTATGAAAAGCTTAGATAAAAATGAAGAGAAGGTCAGAAACGATATAGTACAGGAGGTAAGGTGCTTGCCTTACTTGGAGCCTACTGTGGGGTTCAACTCCCAGGACCTAGATAGAACCGTATGTACTCTCCGTATCCATGCATGAGTGCTGACCGTGACTAAGCCCCGTACACTGCCAAATGTGTGGCCCCAAACAAACAAACAAATAGACAAACACAATAAACAGACACTTGAAAATTGAATGAGTGGATGTAGTAGAACGTTTGAGACAGTATCTGGGTCTTTGTTGCTACTATTTCCTGTTATTGTTGCTATTTGGGGGGACTTTGTTCATATAAATATGTTTTTTTTTGCTTTTTTGGGTCACACCCAGCGATGCTCAGGGGTTTCTCCTGGCTCTGCACTCAGGAATTACTCCTGGCGGTGCTCGGGGACCATGTGGGATGCCGGGGATCGAACCCGGGCCAGCATGAGCCGGCGCGTGCAAGGCAAACGCCCTACCCGCTGGGCTATCGCTCCGGCCCCGATATAAATATGTTAATGATGCAGGTGGGCCTCACAGGTGGCTTATGTGAGGTGGGAAGGGGAGAGATATGATCACTTTCTCCCCAGCCGCACCTGCCGCCCGGGACCCACTGGGCAGGCTTTGGACTAATAAAATCTGCAATGAGCCCCTGCATGGCGTGGGCCTGAGCCCCACCAGCCCCACGAGGTGGCCATCAATCCACACCTGATGACCACTTCTTGATCTCTAGGTACGGAGTTGATCCCCACCACCCTAGATTTCTCAGGGAGCCAAGGACTCAGGCTGGAGCGAGAAATTGCTCTTTGCAGGAAAGGAAAGTCAGTCCTAGGCCTTACCCAGGGTTTCCTCAGGGTTCTTGTCTTTCTTGCAGAAAAATAATTTTCAGGAGTAGACTAGCAGTGAAGTTAAACAGGTTTTTTTAAGGAGGTTTTTGGAAAGGGGAGGAGGAAAAGTAATAGAGAGAGTACACATCTCAAGAGGGGAGATGCGGGCAACACACATGCTCAGGCACCACATGTGCTTGGCCACATGGGCTCAGACAGCATGTGTTTCCATGCAGCATGTGCACGCTGTCCTTTGGTCAGGACGGGTTTTATAGATTTCTCCCCAAGTTACTCCCATATGGAGCTTCAACCTAGGGCTGTTGCCAAGGGGAGTAAGTAGACTTTGGGAGTGATCTTCTTTGACTGGAATGCTCTGGAGTCTTCTGAAAGCTGGGTCCTGGGCCGGAAGACTGATTCATCTCACTCAGGAGATTTAATTAGCTAAAGCCATTAGAAGGGTCTGTGGCCTATGGGCTTCACACATTCCCTTTGGCCTTCCCTTCCCTCAGTGCCTATTGTTGATAGTGGTTTTATCAAATCTGGTTTTCAAACAGGTGTGACTCTGGATAGCTAAAGGACCAGTTTTTTCTCTTCTTCAGGAATTTTTATTGCCATGTGGCTCCCACTCTCCCCTCCCACGGTGTGCCTGACTACAACATTAGCTCTAACATGTTTTTTAGCTCAACTTATTTATTCCTATTCTGAACATTCACAGAGTTTTCTGCACATCTGTTTACCTGGCATCTCATAGACTGTACAAAGATATAAATTCTTAAATAAATGAATTATCAATAAATGAAATTGATCAAGGCAATGATTATAGCTCAAGATAAGAACCTTGAGTAACACATTTCTAATAAATGACAGAATAGAGTTGGTATTGATAGGTATACTTTAGCAGGCATAAGACATTACATTTGTAATAATGGATTACTGGATGTATGACAAGATGTCCAAGTTGTTTATATCCATAGAACACATCATAAGGATCAATGACAATGAAAAATATGTGTTTCATATTAAGTGTTTAAGGGTTGGTCTGGATGATCTGGGCAATTCTTTGGCATCTCATATAGTCTGAACAGTTTCAAGGAAGCTGACTGCTAGAGTTTTTTGTAAGTTTATCAGTGACTGGATAATCAGGATATTTATCACTTAGTTACTGGAAATAGATTCTGTTTGCTGGTAGGAGTTCAGCTACACTAGACTTACATAGAATACTCTGTGTCCCTATAGCCTACTTATAAATCTCAGGTTTTATATGAAGTTGGATTATAAAAATCGGTTTAAGGCAGATGATCTTGAACAGTTTGTAAAGACATTGTTTCTTTACTCAGTGAAACAGTTTCAGAAATTCTCCACATTCCAGAATAAGCTGTTTCTTCACTGGATGGGCATCAATAGTTTTGATAAGCTTAAATTATATCACCTATTATTGAAATGATAATAAAGCATTAGTATAAGGCTGTTTCTCTTTCTGCAGTTTCAACAGTTTTTAATCCATAAATACACTATTAGATTTATTTATCTACTGGAGGAAAAATAATAGTATGAAATGGATTAATCTCTGGTCTCAAAATTTGATAAGTGGGTGATCGTAGGAAGTGAGAAGAGAAAGAGATATTTAAGGAAAATAAAGAAATGACACATTTTATATGAATTCTTATTTATTTATAAATTATTTAACCACTATTGCTTGATTCCTTCATTAGCACTTTCAAGTATATCATAAGTATTAACTATAAAATTGTGTAAATGTTAACCTCATAGGAATCATAAAACACATGGCCTTAGTAAGCAATCACAGTTCCCAGTGGCAAACATACAAAACACTGAATTTCTCTAAGTATGCCTGTACTCTCACGTGTAAATTTTATCTACTGTTTTTGCAAGTTATGTTGATCCTATACTCTTTCATTGTTATAAATTAGATCAAAGTCTGTGAAAACATATCTAACAGGCAAATATAGTTTACATTAATGTTTAAAAACTCAGGCATAGGTTCTGATCTTGGTACTTTTATTCCTAGTTAGAATTAATTACTATACATCATTTATTTATCTTTGCTACACAATTCCTACTGCTGCCATCAATTTGCTAATCTATGTGTAAAGTCTGTGTCTTAAAAACACAGGTTTTCCCCATCATCAATATCAAGACTCTAAAGTTAAAGTCTTGTCCTTGCCTTCCTTGACATTCTCCTGGTTCACTCAACTGAAAAGCATTAGTGGATGCTGTGACTTTGGCAAAAGTTCTGTGTGTATTTAGCATGTTTACTGCTAAATGTCAAGTAGCATGTTTACTACTTGGAGGCAATGTAATCAGGTTACCATGGAGCTAGTAGAGAATAGTCAGCATTAAATCACTGGATGATTTCTAGCGGACAGTCCTACAACCCTAGTATAGTGTATCTCGATTTAGAGAAATCACTAAATAAAATTTGATGATGGCTCCATTTTCAACAAAAAAAGCAAAGTTCACTGCAAATTTTATGCTCTTTCCTCAAAGTCCTGGCAAGAAGACAAGGCAAAATAACAAGAACAATTGGCAGAGAGGTTTTAATTAAATTAACATAACAATCTTTCAAAGCTTAATTATTAAAACTACTAACAGCACTCTATGGATGTGACAAAGCGCTACTAAGACCCGAAGCAAAACTAAATGCATGCCAGTAGTTATCTTGCCTTTTAAAATGTATTCTCAGTGAATTTTAATTTTTTTAATTAAAAAAAAATTGTATTATACCCCTGTGAGATATACAATTACAAAACTGTTTATGATTGGTTTTCAGATACAGTGCTCCAGCACCCATCCCTCCACCAGTGCGCATTTCCCACCATCAATGTCCCCTGATTCCCTCCTCCCTCCCCCAGCCTGAGATCCTCCTCCTCCCTTCTCCCCCTTTCCCTTCTCCCCCCCCCATCCTCTTTCTTCCTTTTAAAAACAATTTTATTATACCATGAGAGATATACAATGAAAAGGATGTTCATAATTGGGTCATGCCACACAGTGTTCCAGAACCCATCCCTCCACCAGAACCAAATTCCCACCATCTATATCCCAAACATGGCCAAACCACCCAAACCCTGCCTACTCCTATTGCAGGCACATTTTTCTCTCTCTCTCTCTCTCTCTCTCTCTCTCTCTCTCTCTCTCTCTCTCTCTCTCTCTCTCTCCTCTCTCTCTCTCTCTCCCTTTTTGTTACACTTTGTGGCTTGTCCTAGGGATACTAATGATGTATAATTTCTCTATCTGAATATTTTAATAGTGAGCTCTAATGTGACATCGTAATTCCTCATTCCCCATAACCTCTCCAGTTTGTTGCAAATAGAATGATCATTAAAGTGCATAAATGAGAAAGATCCTGGGAAAGACCTGGTGCTACCTAAGATTAACGTGTGTCCACAGAACCGTAGTTTTTGATCTGGAGTGTCTGTCTTCCGGCAGTTGGCTGTGGTGACTGGAGCTCACGGCCACACCCACCAATCCAGAATCTGGGGATTGGGTGGAGGTGCCCAAATCCCTGCTCTGAGTCCGGCAGGCGTGGCCACCTGCATGGTGAGCAAGCCCTAGGAGCTATGTAGGACACGGCCAGGTGCTGGTCGAGCTTTTTTGCTTTCCCCCCCATGACTCCCTGGGCTGCTCACCATGAGGCCGAGCTGCACAGCTGTGGATCTGGAGTCCTCAGTGAATTTTTAAGTGGAGAAACTAATCATTTGGGGAGTTGGTAGGTGATATTTTAGTAAAAAGTACCTATGCATGTTAAATGACCTGAAGTTAATCATATTGTCAGTTTTCATGTGATTTGACAGCTGTCAGAGAGTATATATATATATATATATATATATATATATATATATTTTTTTTTCCTTTTGGGGTCACTCCCGGCAATGCTCAGGGATTTCTCCTGACTCTGCACTCAGGAATAACTCCTGGCAGTGTTCGGGGGACCATATGGGATGCCAGGGATCTAACCGGGACCTGCACAGGCTGGCTGCGTGCAAGGCAAATGCCCAACCCGCTGGACTATCGCTTAGGCCCAATATATGGGTTTTTATAAAGGCAAACATTCATGTTTATTTTTTTGCCTCTCTACTGTTATGGATGACATCGTTGCATCTGAATCTTAACAGCTGGTTAAAGTAAGAGTGAACTCATGTTTCAGAATCTCCTGATTTAACTTGGTATTTTTTTTCTTTATTTCTATTACAAGTAGATGAGGTTAGAGACTTTAGAGTGTGCATAATTGAAACCAGGAAGATAATTTAAACTAAATGATTCCTTGGTAGTTTTACATATCAGAATAAGTGTACATTCATACTTCCTCTGGCTATTGATTAGAAAGAATTCAGAGAATGGGACATTGAGAAAAAGGAATTTGTGAATAAAGACCGAGTCAAAGAAATATAAGCAAGATTGTCTGAAAGTTCAGATCCTACAGTTCATTTGAAAAGCCAGAAGTGACAGCATGTAGACTATTAGCATGTAGACTATATTCTTTCATTTTAATATTTCTGCCTCTTAATAGAAAGTGACTTAGTTAAACTGGTGGCATTGTGAGATATATAACTCAAAAAATAATAACTATTATTTTTGGTTAAACAAGAATGTTTTTGCGATGAAAGGTTATATTTGGAATAAAACATTTTATTTTGCTTAGTTATGAGTTTCTCTTCTTTCTAGTACAAATGGTTAAATAGTCTACTCTTGTTCTCAATATGTTCATCTATTCAATCAAGATCACTTGAACTCTAATAGTGTAATATTCAGCTACCAATCACAAAATTATTACAAAAATTTAAATTTTTGTAATTAAATCAAATTTATCTTTTAAAAAAAGCAATAGCCTTTATTTAAAATAATATGGCTATTTTCTCTTCCCATAAAAAAACACCAGTCATTTAATAAATGCAGTGAATGTCACCAAAAGTTATTTAGTATTGAAAACAGAAAACAAATAAGAAAAATTAAAAACTTTCTGTTTATTCTAAATAATTCATGTCAGGAACAAAGACAGGTTTTAGTTTTAGCAGTAAAGGGCTTTACTTGCATGTGTGAGTTCATGGTTTTTATCCTCAGTGTCAAATAAATAGTAAATCAGAAGTTATGCTAATGTAATTTCTATTCATAAAAGGTTTTTCCCTTTTTATATTGAAATAGTGATTTTCAACGTAAAAGGTTTTCATAATACTGCTGATAGAAGGTTCATACTTCAACATCACTTCCACCACCAGTTGTTCCCATCACCAAAGACCCTCATTTCCCACCCACCCCAATCCCCAGGCCTTCTCCATCAGCTGGCACTGACTGTATTGATCGCTAAAACATATACATGGCAAATGTTATTGATGAATTTATTTTCTTCCCTGTTCTTGATTATGGGAGATCTGGCCAAGTTCTTTTCTTAAATTTACTTTCTGAGTTTCTAGAACTTGATTGGTTCCACTAGTTTGATGTACTGCATGGCCACTTATGGCTGTGCAGCTTGGAGAGAGCCAGATGGCAGCTCTTCCCCGTGTGTTTGAGTCTCTGTGTGATGGCCAATAGCCTGAAGGTAGTTCTTGAAGGGTCTACCAGGCCTCATGGATTGGACAGAGAGGGAAGGGGGACCATAGCTCCATCCCCATGAACACCCGGTGATTTTCGCCTCCGAGAACTGCCTACTTGGGCTTGAAATCAGCTGCTCTATTGTGTGGGGCTCTAGTGACTCAGGCTTGAGATCGGCTTCTCTCTTGGGTGGGACTCTGCCTAGCTGTAGAGTCCAGACCTTGAAAACGGTGGCGATTATGGTGAGCAAGTTTCCTCTGGCTGCTTCCAATGCCTTACTGAGGTGATGCACTGTGACCAAAACTCATCTTCCCTCTATTCATAAAATTAAGTTCTAAAAATGATGGACAGGAACACTAATCACAAACCAGGTTCCATCTGGCCTGTTAGCAATAGACTTTTCAATGCAATTCTTTCCTCTATAACAAACAATTTTAGGCTTTATTTGTGCTGCTGCGAGTGCACGACACACCCAAATTTCCTACAAGAAATTACACAGCTCTAGCTAGAAGTTCTTTTATAACATTTTTAATTATGTTTAAAAGACATAAACGAAAACATTCCAATTAAAAGGAAAACATGTCTGCAAATTCAAAAATAAGATTCATCTATATGCTTTCCATACAAATACTCTTTTTAATACAAAAATCACAAAGGAAATGAAAGACTATCTGGAAATGAAAGACTATCTGTTATGCAACAGATGTTATTAGATGATGACACAAAATTAAATAACACAGGCTGGAGTAATAGTACATAGGTAGGGCATTTGCCTTAGCCATGGTTGTCTGGGTTGGATCCCTGGCATCTCATATCGTCCCTGAGCTTAATCGTGATCCTTAAGCACAGCACCAGAAACAGGCCCTGAATAACCCTAAGCATGGCCCTAAATTAAACAAAAACAATCCAAAATTATAAAAATTTTTTAAAAAGTTTATTGTTTTCAGCTTCTGGAAGCAAAACCCACAATACCTTAAGGTGTAATGGAGAGACAAAGGCTAAGATTAGATGGAGAGAGCAGGACTTGGGTACATGCTTTCATTTGGGTTATTGGGATGAGTGGAGTCTCAGATTGATGATAGATTTATCAATCCAAACCAATAAAAAAGGACTTAGTAAAGTACAAAGGAGTTTATTTAAGGATGATATTTGAGGATGGCCCTTGAATAAGGGAGATAATATTGATTAAAGTACTATTTTGGAATTCATACAGGAATTTATATTTGTAAATGTAGCAACTAAAAATGTTCTAGGACAAGCTTTGTTCCAAGGAACAACCATCAGTTTAAGGACCAGTACAATTGTATCTTAGTGTCAAATACAACGGACACTAAGAGGGTAAGACTATGCAGCAACTGAGCTGAAAATGAATCAGGGCCTTTTATGTGACCTGCCCTAAATAAGATAACTGAGGACCAATCAACACACCAAAATATGTAAAGTGTCAGTTATTATTAGGAAAATGAAAATTTACAATTTCAAGAAGATACTACTTAAGACTTCCTGAGATAGCTTTATTACTTTAAATATAAATTAACTATGGCAGGGATAGGGAAACATCATATTACTTTAAATATAAATTAACTATGGCAGGAAGGGGGAAACACTGCAGCCTCTCCCTGCATAAACTGAGAGACATCATCAAGATGGTCTCAGGCATCAGAATCTCTGTGTCTTACATTAAGGGATAATTAAATACATACAAAAAATATTTTTATTCTGAAATCCATGATAGGAATTATCATTGGATTTATGTAGTTATCTAGCTGATCATGTATGTTTCATTTGAACTGAAAATTTTCTTAGAGATGATATAGGAGAGCTATTTCAATGTCTAAAAATGGATTAAAACTATGAAAAGGTTCTCTCCTATCCACAGCTCTGAGTGGAATTGGATTACAGTAATATTTTTAGATTAACAGACTAAAATAAGTTTTAGTGAATTCCTTTATTTTCTTAATATATGTTTTTAATATGATACTGGTGCAAATACATTTTAGTTTTATTGTAGAGGTAATTATTTCAGAGATGGAAAATTAAAAATTCTAAATATATATTTACATATATAAAGTGATTTAGGTTTTTACTTTAGAGTAAAACAGTGCCAACAAGCATATCCTTCTGTGATTTCTCAACAACAAAAAAATTTTATCTAAATTTTGTTACACTCTAAATCTAAAATGTTAGAATAACTCTTAAATATAGCATCCCTGCCACTTGCGGTGGACTTGAAGTTCTAACAATGAGTGCCAAAAACTCTGTTTTATACAACTTTGTAAATCACAATGCCTAAAATTAAAAAAAAAAATCTCAGGTCTCTAATTTTTTAATGTAGTACCTGCAAGTTGCCCACTTTAGCTATATAACAATTTATTCCATCACATTGTCATTGCTTCATTAATTTTCTGTAGGTTCAATTATAGACCTCATTCCCATGATCTGATGGAATGGTTTGAGGCTCTTTATGTTCCTGGAGCAAGCAGGTACCCTTTGGCTCTACTAGCATGAGACAGGTCATATGGAGATGTTACTGGTGCCCGCTCGAGCAAATCGACGATGAATGGGAAGACAGTGATACAGTGATACAGGATCAATGTATTTTATATCACACTTTCAAGATTCATATTGTATCAGCAATTTTCCAGTTCTTGCTTAATACCAAAAATTTAATCAAAATGCTGCAATTTAAATAAAAGACTCTAAGGGAATAATCATTATTATTATTGTTGCTATTATTATATTTCAAACCTCCTTGGGTTATTGTACATTAAGTATTCAATGGTCCCCTTGACTTAGATGCATCTGACGGTTAAATAGGGATGTAAACAAAACCACATTGTTGCCTTCAAAATTCTAGAATCTGCCATACAATCTTGCCTGAATATTTGTTTGTATAAATAGCAGATTCCTTTGAGTGAGTTAGTGGAAAAGCTGCAATAGTCTTTGAACTGATTACCCTTGGCCATCTTAGTCTTACACTGCTCTATCTAGAATACTACTTCATTTCAGATCATATCATCACTTTAAGATATAGGTGAAATCAGCATCACAGTAGGGGTGGGAGAACTCAGCACCCACGCTAACAGAGCCCCAGCAGCCAAAAACCTCCACACTCCATAATCACCACCGTGCTCAAGGATGCACTCCACTGCTTAGGATGAGTCTCATCTAGAAATTAATCAGTGAAAAACTCAGGTATGTGTGCTTTGTGACTGAAATCCCCAAGCTTTCATGGAGTTGGAGTTAGGGTACCTCCCCTTTCTTACTTCTTGAAGCCCTGGCAGTCATGTTCACCCCCCCACATCCACCATCCAGTTAAAAATTTAATGCACTTTTTAGAGAATTAAAAATTGCATTAAAAAGTTTAGAATTCTAAGTTCATTTTTTACACGTAGCTGCCCAGTTTTCCCAGCACCATTTGTTGAAGAGACTTTCTTTGCTCCACTTAATATTTTTTGCTCCTTTATCGAAAATTAAGTGGTTGTATATTTGAGAATGTGTTTCAGGATACTCAGTTCTATTCCATAGGTCTACGGGTCTGTCTCTATACCAATACCACACTGTCTTAATTACAACTGCTCTGTAGTAGAGCTTGAGGTTGGGGAATGTGATACCTCCCATCTTCTTTTTCCCAAGGATTGCTTTAGCTATTTGACATTACTCAGATCACTTCTTGCAGTGCTCCAGGGACCCTATGGCATACCGGGGGTCCAGCCTGGGTCAGCTGAATATAGGCAGGCATCCTACCCAGTGGACTATTTTTCTGGCCCCAGCTATCTACTTTTCAATTTAAACATCTATTGGTGCTTATTTTTTTATTCATAATACTCATTTTTATTAAGAAATTTAACATTTCTTAATATGCCACCTGCACGGCAAGCCTGACAAGCTGCTCGTGTAGTATTTGATATGCCAAATACCAGTAACATTTATATTAGGTCATTCCCGTGACCTAATATAATGGTTTGAGACTCTTTATGTTCCTGGAGCAAGCAGATGCCTTTGGGTTCTACTAGCATGAGACAGGACATATGGAGATATTACTGGTGCCGGCTCTAGCAAATAGATGATTAACGGGAAGATAGTGATAGTGATTATTCCATACCAATTTTAGGAGTGTTTGTTCAATTTCTTTGAAGAACATCATGGGTATCTTTATAGGGACCGCATTGAATCTGTATAAAGCTCTAGGGAGGATTACCATTTTGATAATGTTAATCCTTCCAATCCATGATCAGGGAATGTGCCTCCATTTCCTCAGGTCTTCTTTATTCTGTGAAGTAATGTTTTGTAGTTTTCTTTGTAGAGGTCCTTTACATTCTGTGTCAAACTGATTCCTAGGTATTTGATTTTCTGCGGCACAATTGTGAATGGGATAGTTTCTTTAATGTCCCTTTCTTCTCTTTCGCTGTTTGCATATAGGAAGGCCATTGACTTTTGGCATTGATTTTGTACCCTGCCACTCTACTATAGGAATGTATTATTTCTAGGAGCCTCTTGGTAGAGAGTTTTGGGTTTTTCCAGGTATAATATCATATCATCTGCAAACAATGATAACTTGGCTTCTTCCCTTCCTATATGGAAGCCCTTAATGTGTTTTTCTTCCCTGATTGCTATGGCAAGTACTTCCAGTACTATATTGAATAGAAGTGGTGAGAGTGGGCAGCCTTGTCTTGTCCCTGATCTTAAGGGGAAGGCTTGCAGTTTTTCCCCATTGAGAATGATGCTTGCTGTGAGCTTGTAGTAAGTGGCCTGGATTATATTGAGGAAGGTTCCTTCAATCCCCATTTTACGGAGAGCTTTTATCATGAACGGGTGTTGAATCTTGTCAAATGCCTTCTCTGCTACTATTGATATGATCATATGGTTTTTATTTTTCTTTTTGTTGATATGATATATTATGTTGATTGACGTGCAGATGTTGAACCATCCTTGCATTCCCGGGATGAATCCCACTTGATCATGGTGTATAATCTTTTTGATGACTCTTTGGATTCTATTTGCTAGTATTTTGTTGAAAATCTTAGCATCTGTATTCATCAGGGAGATTGGTCTGTAGTTTTCCATTTTTGTGACATCTCTGTCTGCTTTGGGTATCAGGGTGATATATGCCTCGTAAAAGCTATTTGGGAGTGTTTCTGTTTCTTCAATTTACCGGAAGAGCTTAAAAAGAATTGGGAGTAGGTTCTCTTTAAAGATTTTGTAGAATTCACTGGTGAATCCATCTGGACCTGGGCTTTTGTATTTGGGGGAGACTTTTGATTACCGATTCTATTTCTCTATTTCCATCGAGACCAAGATATCTCGATGGAGATAGGTTTGTTGAGGTATTACAAATCTTCTTTTTGCAGACTTGGGAGGCTATAGTAATTCAGGAATTTGTCCATTTCTTCATGCGTTCTCTTGTTTCGTGGCATACAGGCTCTCATAGTAATCTCTGATGATCTTTTGAATTTCTGTGGTTTCTGTTGTGAAATCCCGTTTTCATTTCTGATTCTATTTATTTGGGTTCTCTTTTTTCTTTTCTTATAAGTCTTGAAAGTGGTTTGTCAATCTTGTTTATTTTTTTCAAAGAACCAGCTTTTTGGTTTTGTTGATCTTCCGCATTGTTTTTTGTCTTTCCATCTCATTGATTTCTGCTCTAAGTTTTATTATTTCTTTCTTTCTGCTTGGGTTGGGCTCCTTTTGTTGATCACTCTCTAAGATCTTATGTTGAGAAGTCAGACTGCTTATGATGGCCTTTTCTTCTTTTCTGATGAATGCTTGAAGAGCTATGAACTTGCCTCTTAACACTGCTTTTGCTGTATCCCACAAGTTCTGGTATATCGTGTTTTCAGTCTCATTTGTTTTAAGGAATCTTTGGATTTCCTCTTTGATTTCTTTTATGACTTGCTGGTTGTTCAGCAGTGAGCTGTTTAATTTCCAGGTACTTGGTCTCCATTTTTGTGTACAATTAACTTCTATTTTCAGTGCCTCATGGTCTGACAAAATAGTTGGCACAGTTTTATCTTCTTGATTTTATGGAGGTATGATTTATGGCTCAGCATGTGATCTATTTTAGAGTATGTTCCATGTGCACTGGAGAAGAAAGTGTATTCAGCTTTTTGGGGATAAAATGCCCTGTATATGTCTACTAGCCCTCTTTCTTCCATCTCTTCTTTTTAGGGCCAGTATTTCCTTGGTAAGTTTCAATCTTGTTGATCTATCTTCTAACGCCATGCACAAAAGTCAGATCAAAATGGATTATAGATCTCAACATCAGACATGAATCTATAAGGTACATCAAAGAAAACATAGGAGAAATGCTCTACGACATTGAAACGAAAAGTATCTTTAAATACGACACACCACTGACCAAGCAAATGGAAGCAAAGATAAACAAATGGGATTATATAAAATTGAAAAGCTTCTGCACCTCAGAAGAAACGGTGACCAAGATACAAAGACAATCCACAGAGTGGGAAAGGATATTCACCCAATACCCATCAGACAAGGGGTTAATATCTAGGATATATCAGGCACTGGTAGCACTCCACAAGAGAAAAACAGCCAACCCCATCAAAAAATGAGGAGAAGAAATGAACAGAACTTCCAAAAAGAAGAAATTTGAATGGCCAAAAGGCATATGAAAAAGTGCTCTTCATCTTTAATCATCAGGGAGATGCAAATCAAAACAACAATGAGGTACCATCTCACACCACAGAGACTGGCACACATCCAAAACAGCAAGAACAACCGGTGCTGGCGTGGATGTGGGGAAAAAGGACTCACATTCACTGTTGGTAGGAGTGCCAACTGGTCCAGCCCTTTTGGAAAACAATATGGGCATTCCTCTGAAAACTAGATATTGAGCTCCCATTTGATCCAGCAATAGCACTCCTGGGAATATACCCGAGAGACCGAAAAACACAAAGCAGAAACACTATCTGTATTTGTTTATTCATCTCTGCACTATTCACTATAGCTAGAATCTGGAAACAACCTAAATGTCCGAGAACAGAGGACTGGCTAAAGAAACTGTGGTTCATCTACACTATGGAATACTATGCGGCTGTCAGAAAAGATGAAATTATGAAATTTATCTGTAAATGGATGGACATGGAGACTATCATGCTGAGTAAAGTTAGTCAGAAGGAAAAGGACAGATATAGAATGACTGCATTCATTAATAGGATATAAATAGATACCAGTGTTTTACTAAAAGTGGGAAATGGTAATGGCAGATTAAAACTCACCATTGAATATACACAAAGAGACTTAATTGATAAACTCTAAATATCTGCAGGGCTAGCCACAATGTGTAAAAGAAGAGGGAGAGAGATGCAGAGACAGAGAGAAAGACAGAGAGAGAAAGAGAGGATACTGGGGTACCTGCTATTGAGGCAGCCTGGGGTGGGCGGGAGGGTGGGGGTACATTGGTGGTGGAAATGGGGCACTGGTGGAGGGATGCATGCTGGTATACTGTACTACGAAGAACCAATTATCAACACCTTTGTAATTGTATGTCTCACGGTGGTATAATAAAAAATAAAAAAAATTAGAATTCCTGGAGTACGTGACCATGACCTCTCAAGCTTTACAACAGTGATAAACCAAGTATAGCCACATATTGGATGGGATGTAGTGTAGAAGGCAACAAATCTCAATTAGCAAACTATAAACACACAAGGCTTACCCTGTAAAGACATGTTGTTAATCTCTTATAAAAGGTCTAAAGGGCTCCATGGTGAGATACAATAATCTTCACTAACTTTCTTCTAAGGAAATATTATTGATGATTTTTAGCAAATTATTTGTAATAAATGATATAAACTAAACTAAGGAGTGTCTTCCAAATGGACAGGATTAAAGGGTGTTTTGGAAAACTTGAAATAATGGTGGTGGGAAGGTGCAGTGTGGGTAGGATTTGTGTCTGAATATTGAATGTCTGTAACAAATAATCATGAGCAACTTCATAAAAATAAATAAATAAAATGGAAGAAAGATTGTAAATAAAATCATAACACTCTACTACAAGACTCCTTTTTTAATAAAAGCCCAAATCTTTACAAGAGCATAAAGATGCATTTAATTTCATCTCGACATCATGCTGATTTTTTACTTTTCCTTTGCTTTTAGATACACAATTACCTTTGCAATTTCTCATTTCAATTACATTCTGGTCTTGTTAACAGTGTGCTTAGAATTGTCTTATCTTTAATATATATGAGGAACATTGTATTATTTCTTCAGAGATATGTTCAAATATGTCATGGAAAGAGAGACCATATTTTATTTCTAAGAAGTTTATACATCTCTTTGATTAATTATTTTGTTCCCCTATGTTGATTTTATCCGCACAAAAGTATTTTCTCTTAGTGGCAAAGTCTTCTTTTGTCTAAAACTATTTATTTAAAAATAGTCTTAGTGGTAAAGACTATATCAAAAGTCTTTTTTTATCTGTTTTCTGTTTCCTAGCATTTCATAATCCTCAGTGCATGCTGGATAATCATCAATTTAATCTTTATTTTACTAAAATTGTTCATTAGTCTATGCATCAAGCTTCAGTGTGTGACAAAGTCTTCATTTCTGATGCCATTTTGATTATTTTTCAAAACTTCCTTGATATTATGCCTTGATGCATATCATCAGGGGAATTAATTATAACTTTTGGAGAAAATGTTGAAGTTTCAAATCTCAGTAGCTGTTGTTGTGGCTCTTTAGAAATAAGGGCATTGCGGAAGAATCATATGTGAGGTCATTAGATGGACTCTAATGTTGCTTATCAATATTTCTTATTAACGTGGAAATTTGGACGTGGAGAAAAACAGAAACAGATGAACTCAATGTATTCATAGAAAGACTACTATCTGATACAAGTAGTCACTGAAGTTTCAGAGGGATGATTAAAAAAATCATGACACAGATTCTTCCAATAATCAGACTTCTGATTAAATAACTGACAATTGCTTAATAATATTTCAGCTCATCAATTTGTGCTACCTTGTTATGGCAACAACAAAAATTTAATGAGCTTCTGATTACTTTCCCCTATTTCCTATATTATTTCTCTAAAAATATCTATTTAATATGTCTAATTGGTCTATAATATGCTCATAATTTTAACTACACAATTCAGTTACTCTGATAAGATGTTGAAGACAGCAAGAAGTTAAATTTGATGATAAATTTTATTTTTTCCACATATTTTTACATTTCAGGATATTTTTTGCCCATGTTATTGACTAATGAAGGGCACTGCTATGTCTCCTAATAATATTGTACATGCATGTGAGATTTCCTTTTTAGTTTCTTTCTGATATGAATTTTTCCCAGAGACAGTTACACAGCTAATTTGATTCATTTTCCTTAACCAGAATAGTGGATCTTTCTTGATTCTCTTTTCATTATGGGAACTTGGTAGAATATGTGCAGATAACATGAAATTGTATGGTTTCCCTTAAGACTGTAGCATCCATGGAGTTTCTGCCTCACATTTTAGTTTATAGTTAGATGCCAAAAATCCATCAATATTATCATTAGTTTATACCATTGTGTGACTCCTTTACATTTTCTTCCTCCAAATGAGTAGTTCTTTGTCGTGAATTCGCTTATTTTTTTTAAACTTTTTTGGTGGAGATCTTTGCTGCAAAATTGTTACTTTATTAGACTAAAATTGTGCATTAATTTTCAAGACTTTCAGGTGTTCCTATAGTATATATTAGGCAAGTAACTTCAATGCTCTTTATTGTTACGCCTAAAACCAGATGTATTTTTGCTCTTTCCAAATATGCAAATTAATAAGTATAATAATTAAATGCCAAATATAGTAGCCTTTAAAATTTAAAAGAAATTCTGAGTGTTGAATTTATTAAAACAAAAGCAAAGTTTTAAAGGATGACTATCACAGAATCATTGAACTATGTTTTATAACTATATGATTTTATATACAAATATTTATAATTTTAATGAACTATCTTTGTCCCACTTGATAACATTATCTATTTCGTTTTTAAATTTTAATATAGTTTTTATTTCTCCTGAAATTGTTTTCTAAGTCCAGTAATATGCAGATGTCATCAGTCAGTGCTGTATAATTATAATGTGATTTTGCATTCTTTAAGTGTTTTATGTGTAAATGCACTATGTGATGTTCTTTTGTGAACTGAATCTGTAATGAAAATTACCATTTAAACAGAGCAAATTTCATGTTTTATTTCACAAAATAGAATTCATATGATTAAAGATATTTAAGGAAATAATGGAGTGAATCTATCTTTAATGAAATTTATTTTTATGTTTATCTTTGACAATCATGATTAATAACAGATGAAACATATTGGCAAAATATTGAGCACATTTCATTTTCAAAGGAACGTCTTTAAATATTAGTCAAAAATTATTATAAATGATCTACATACAGTACAAAAGTTCTATTTTAGTGCTTAAGTTAATTTTAATTTTCATATTGTTTTGGTGTGCAATTCACTTTATATCATTAACATTATTCTTGCCATTAGTCAAGGACACCAGAAGGCAAAATTACTTTTAGTATTATATTATGGAGACTTTTTATTTGTTTCCTGTGATAACATGTCTGATTTCATTCTATCTGAATACTTACCTTTTCTTTTTCACTGAAGAGATTTTATTCATTCAGGTTTTAATGTTTTTTTGTATAAATTACCTCAGCTCTGATGTGTATTTACTGTGCCCAGAATATAACTAATGTACAAAAATATACAACTATTATGGACACTTTGTTGAGTTTTGGCATGCAAATAAATATATTTGTATTAGTTAATCAAGCTATCACTCCCAGAAATGCTTGTTAGCATGTTGAAATCCTGCTTACTTCATCAATGCTCAGGCATGGCAATTTGGTGGTGCTTAGCCCAATAACTGTGGGAACCAGCACAGCAACCCAGAGGATGACCAAGAGATGCAGTAACTCCAGCACAGCACTTGTGCTTTCAATTCTGTGCCCTGACTAAACCTTCATCTTTATTCCAATCAATTTTATTATTTGATGAGGGCCATGCTGGCCAGACTTGGAGCAGGGATTTGGGCTCCTCCTCCCATTCCTCCATCTCCATGTCAGAAGGCGTGGCTGCAAGCTCCCAACCACCACAGCCAGCAACCCCGGAAGAGAGACAGACACTCCAGACCCACAGCTGTGCTGATGCATGACTGTGGAGCAGCCACGTGACAGTCTTAGATAATATTGGAAGTTAGGACCAGGACCTTCCCAGGATCTTTCACATTTATACAGGGTTTACAGGTCTACGCAGGTTCTAGCCGTGGCCCGTCATCCCAATGAGCCTAGCAAGAAGCCAGGGGAACCCCCATACCATGAGGTCAGTCATTCTCAACATCCGGACACTACAGTTCCTCTGAGCTCCGCCTAAGAGAAAAGCAGATCTCTCCCTATTGAGGTTCATCAGTAAAGCTCGAGATGAGAGCCTGCTGAGAGTGTACCACCTCCACAGCAGAGCCTGGCAAGCTACCTCTGTAGCATTTGATATGCCAAAAACCAGTAACAATTATAGACCTCATTCTCATGACCTGAACGAATGGTTTGAGGCTCTTCGTGTTCTGGAGTGAGCCGATGCCTTTGGGCTACACTTGCTTGCTGCAGGATGTATGGAGATGTTACTGGTGCCCGCTTGAGCAAACCAATGAACAACAGGAAGACAAGTGATACAAGTGCATAGTGATGCAAGATGTAGCTTGATCTTCATTATGCCTTCCTTTCCTTGCCTTATTTATTCTTTACTATGATATGCCTTATTATAAAATGGGCTTATCACAGGGACATTAGAATGAGTGTCATTTGTCTTCTCAGACTGAACTGGTAAATGAATGTATTAACTAATGTAAGGTCAAGAATCTTGGATACTCTGCATTAAAGGAATCTGAAAAGGAATCACAAAACAGAGTAGAAATAAAACACGATGCCTAATATAAATCAAGTCAGAGACACAAGGGAGAAAGATTTCAAATGTTTCGTGTTGCAGTATTGACATACCTGATACATATCATGTATGTTGTTTTAGTTTGAGTAGTTTGGATTATATTCTGTGAATCTGAGGACTCCCTCTTGGCTGTGTGCTTAAGGGAACAGTTGGTATTAAATTAGACATGTATAAGACATGTACCTTATCTCTCATACTATCTGCCCCACTACAGATAGTCTTAAACCAAGTTAGTATAAATTGAATTGTGTTGCTCCATTCTCAAATTTCCTCAAAGTCCATATGTCAGAATCCAAACTCCAGTTGATTAAGCCATGACCTTTCTAATGGTATTTTTTTACAGAAATAATAATCAACATGTTTTAATAGGCTAGACATTAGTACAACATTGAATATGTCCTTAGTGAAAGGGAGAAATTTGAACCCAGAGACAAGTATAGAGGAAGAATATGGGAGAAGACACACAGAAAAGGTGTCCCTGAAGTTGAAGAAGCAGTCAATTTTATGTAGACACCTAGGTCTTGGAGAAGTAGGTTCCAAAACTATTAGACAAGAAAATTCTGTTTCAGTCAGTGGTTTGCAACCGTGATAGACCCAAAGATAGTACTTGTCTGAACACTATTTCACATGGACCAATTGATAATACTCACTGTGGTATTAGTGGTTTTCAATGTTTTGACTCCTATTGACCAATATCTGTCTGGAACTGGTTGTTGAAAACCACCTAGTACACATATGTTATTAGGACACCCCCTAGCAATCTAGTGCACAAGTGATCATTCTTCTACACAGATGTGATAGATACTCTCTTTTCAGGAGACCCAGAGAAAACTGTAGACCACAAAGTGAATATACTGATTGAGAAACAGTGCCCTTTGCCCCTGAAGTTAATTAGTGACTTACATTCAGTATCTTTAGATTCTCTTGAAGAGTCTATTCTAACAGCTAATGGTGAATTAAGCAAATACTATGATATTCCATGCTAAAATAATAGCATGCAAAAGAATTTTAGTTAATGAATATGTTTTACTACATAATTTCTTCTCAATTATGTTTCTTAGAACAATTAAAGTTAATAATTAATATAAAGTGCAAAAATAAATGTCAAAACACATAATGAATGCAATGTAAGCATCCACTGTTACTTTTTTGCCTGATTTTAGTAAGAAAGATATAAAATAAAAATATACATGCGTGTGCATACGCGTATAATCCGACCACGACTATATATAATGTATATATTAAATATTATATAATTAAATTTATACCAATTTACACCAGATTTATACCAGATTATTCTAGTATACAAATTTATACCAGAGTATACCAATTCAGCATTTATTTATTTTTATTATTGGCTACTGTGAAATTATAGTTATGATTGGTTTTCAATATACAGTGTTTCAATACTGATCTTTTCACCAATGTCCACTTCCTCCACTAATGCCTACTCAATCCCCGTTTGCTTCCTACCTGTCTCTACCAGGTGATTTTTATCTAAACAATAATAAGTTTTGCACTGTGATTTATGGTACTGTTGCTTACAGGCAACATAACACTTTACCGCCTTTCAGCACCTTCTCGCATCTGAGCACTCCCCTCCACCATGGATGCTGCCCCCATTCTGTACTGACCCTTAGACCCCTCCACTGGCATGTTCCCCACTGAACGTCAAAGCCCATGTTCCTTATTTTCATCATCTTTGGGTATTCAGTATTCCAACATTCTTGTTTCTTTCTATGCCCCATATGAGAGGAACTATTCTGTCAGTCTCTCTCCCTTTGACCAAATTTGCTCAGCCTTATACTCTCCAGGCTCCTCCAGGCAGCAGCAAATATAAGATAAGCAGCAGATATAAGATAAAATGATTTTATCTTATATCTGAGTATTATCCCATTGTGTATTTGCACATTGTTTCTTTATTCAGTCATTTGTGTTCTTTGACTGTTGGGCGGCTTCCAGATTTGGGCCATATTTGGACATTGCTTCAACCAACAAAGAGGTCCAAATGTCTTTTATCCTTTGGTTTATGTGTCCTTGTGGTATGTTTCAAGAAATAGAATTTTCGGTGAAATGGAATTAAACATTTAATTTCTAAAAATAGAAATAGTAAAGCATTTATATATTTTTCAATTTAGATACTTTAGTTCTATTTTCAAAGATAGGTTTGAGTTTCTCTTTTCATGCCTTTAGTTACTGACTTAAATAACTTGTTTATTTATTTAATTTTTTTTTGCTTTTTTGGGTCACACCCGGTGGTGCTCAGGGGTTACTCCTTGCTCTGTACTCAGGAATTACTCCTGGCGGTGCTCAGGGGACCATATGGGATGCTGGGGATCGAACCGGGCCAGCACAGGCTGGCTGCGTGCAAGGCAAACGCCCTACTGCTGGGCTACCACTCCGGCCCCTAAATAACTTGTTTAATACATATACATATAGCTTATGTCTTTCTCATATATATACATATATATATACCTTTAATGTATAATTTGATTATATATAAATATATTTAACTTTTTCTTGTACTGGTATCATCAAAGACGTGCTACTCCTTGTTAAACCAAATCAAATTCTCACACACTCATCTGGTGAGAATCAGTCATCTGGTGACTGCTTGCATTCAGAATTTTCTCCTTGCTTTCCTAAAATAAAATTTTCACTCAGCATCATTTCATATCATTTATGACTGGTCAACTCATATAGCCATGAACAAGTCCCTCCACAAGCAACACAGTGATAAGTCCTTAGATTGCGATATCAGTTGGACTCTGGATATGTCATTTGAAGTCTGTCTTTCCATTCTCATACTGATTGCAATTTTAGAAAGCTCATAGAGTAGTTTCAAGAATTGTAAAGGAAATATGACACAAATAAAAACTGAAGGAATTTTTACACTAAAAACACTAAAACATCTGTGTTACCATATTAATACAAAGAAATAGTGAACAATTAAAAGTAAAACAAGCTCATAACTAAGATCCAATTATTATTGCATCATTCTTTTGCCTACTATAGGGAAGTAGTCCATTTCGTGGCATCAGCTTCATATTAAGCTGATGTGCTCATATATGTTTCACAATTAATGAATTTTTAGCACAATAACAACATGTTGTTCTTTACTGCCTCCTATTTCCTATTTCAAACTGATATTTTATAAATTATAAATTAAAGTGAAAATAACTGTGCTTGTCTCTAAGGATTTATCTTTAGGCTCTAAAATCTATTCCGTTCTTCTGAGGATCTGCCTTATTTAAACACCAAACAATTTTTATTATATCTTTATAGTATAATTTAAAACGAGGGAATACAAAGTCCCAATCTTCCTTTAATCTCAGAATTGTTTTGGCTCTTACAGAAGTGTTACGGGTCCATGCATATTTTAATAGCATTTGTTCTATGGTCTCAATTAATGCTATGGAAATTTTGATTGGATAGTATTGAATCTGGATAGTGCTTTGGGTAAGATGTTAATTTTAAAGATGTTAATTCTTCCAATTCATGAACAAGATATATTTATTCATCGTTTCTAAATCATCCACCTCTTATAAAATAGGTTTATAGTTTTCTTTACATAAATTTGTCACATCCTTTACTAAATTTATTTCCAGGTACTTGATTGTTGGGAGGGGGACTAATTGTAAATGGGGTTTTAAAAAAAACTCTACTACTTTGTTATTTTTATATAAAAATATTAGCCAGTTAGGCTTATTACTTAGGTCTTTCTCTCTCTCTCTCTCTCTCTCTATATATATATATATATATATAGTTTCTAGAATTTTTTTGCATAGTCGTTAGAGTTTTTATGACTGATATCATGCCATATGTTTTTAGTGAAATTTTTCTTCAAAATCAGGCATAAAACATAAATGCTCATTCTCACCACAATTATTCAATATAATAAAGGGAAATTTTGTCACAGCACTTGAAAAACTCATTGGTATATTCATATGTTCTACTTCCAGCGGTCTGTTCTTGGGAAGTAGTCGAATCCTAATATGTCACTTTTTACAAGGGTCACCACTCTCTTGACATAACTATACTTTCATTTAATCCATTGTATATCTATGGTATCTACTAGAAGTTATTATTTCTGATGCAATTTATCAGAGTTTTCTCTTCTTTTTCATTGGTCTAGATAACAAAATTTTGTAAATTTTGTTTGTTCTTTAGATAGTCAGTTCTTAGAAAACAGTATTTTCCCATTGTTCTATATTTTAATGATTTCTAATGATTTCCCTCTTTCCTTTGGGTTTCCATTGCTGCTGCTGCCGTTGTTTAAATAGTGTTTTATTGTTTCAGAACCATATGCAGAAGTTATCTAGATTTACCCTAGGCTCTGTACGCAGGGATCACTCCCAGTAGTGTTCAGGAAACCATATACAGGGCCAGGGAGAAAACTGAAGTTGGCCACCTACAGACGTTATACCAGGGATAGAACGACGTTTATCCCCTCTCGTCACCCCCTGGGTTATAGGAAATCCGTCTGCTATGTTCCATCACATGGTTGGAATGGCCTTTTGGACTCTCATACTTTTTCTTCCTCCTCCCTAATTCCTCTCTCCTCCACTCCACTGTTCTTATCCTCTCTGTGCCTTGCAGCATCTCCCAGAGCTATTTATTGGGCAAGTTTTTCTATGTTCTTCCTCTGTGAGACTGCATCCAGAGTTCTGTAATTAATTTTATTTTCAGTACAATTTTATTTAGTGGAACAAATACAATCTCGAATGTCTCACTTCTATGCCATCTTGGCACCCATGTTGAGAATCAGAATTTCACTGTTAAGAAGGAAATAGCTGGTTACTATCTATACTACTGCTAGCTTATGTTCAATATATTTTATTTGTTGACAATTCAGATGCAGGATTAGATCCATTATATTTTTTCATGATTATATTTATTTCCAATTTGTTTTTATTAAAATCAAAATATTACATGAGAAATGCATCTTTCTAGTCTTTGAACATAACTGAATACATTATCTAAGACTTGATACATAATAGAAGTCAATAAAAATAGGGTTAACAAATTCTATTTATAAAAGATTCTAAGAAATCCTAACAGTAGTAAAGCATGGAGGTTGGTGGACAATTTGAGTACCCTACCCAAACCCTTTAGATTTATTTTGATGGAACTCACACTCCAATCTGTCACATCCACACTGACACCTTGCACCCAATCTTTGCTTTGGCAGTCTGCGCCTGACTACTGAACCCTCTTTGTCATTGTATGTAGTGGTCCTTTGTCTCTTGAAAATAATGGCCTCCATCCACTCTAAAGGATGACCCTTACTGATGATGGAATATTAAACTCAACATTTTTTTCTGAACATAAATATGATTCATTATCTATGTCATCTCTGCGAACTTAGCCCAAGACTGACAGTTTACATAAAATCACTAATTTCCTTCTTCTCCTCCTGAATTCTTTTTCCTGCACCATTTATTAGCTTTTCCTGGGACATATTGTTCATGAATCATGTTCATATATGTTGTTATCACAGGATTTTCTTCTGAAAAAACACATATAAAACTTCTTACTCTTAATATATCAACAATTTAGCATTCTCTAGCCTGAAAGTTGATGGACATATATTAATTGAAAATGAAAAATAGAAGATACTTGCAGAAGACTCTCCAATGGAGTTTAAATATTTAAGAGGTCTTTCAAGCTTTGAAGCTTAAATTACACAATTGTATGTGAGAGATATTTTGAGTCAATAGTTGGGTTAATTACCTTAAGTACTATGTGAATTAATACAGAAAAACTGGCATGGCAGATTAACTCCCTTAACTCATGAATCCTGAAAATACTGAAAAATTAAGTCATTTCATTTAGCAATCAGAAGGCATAATATGCACCTGAGTCAGAGAACCAGGACAAAACCATGTTTATTGTCTGTAAGATTACTAAGTATATAAATCACTAATTATGTAATTAGTCCATAAGGAATCTAAGTATATAAATCACTAATACCAGTCCCAGTACTTGCCATCACTCAATTATAGGTACAAAATAATAAGCATTTAAAAACACTGTACCTAATATAGTTATTCTCAAATGTTTGTGAATAAAATAAGACTTTTCTAAAGTCTCAGAACTTTCATCATTGCCAATGATGAAAACAGCTTTTATTCTTCAACTAGGAATAAGAGACAGGGTTTTGACTTGTCACTTTATTCAACATTGTACTAGATTCTAAGTAATGCAACAAGAAAATAATAGTAGTCATCATTTGGAGAATTGGTGTGGGGGGACAATACCAATAGTGTTCATGGTTTGCACCTTACTCTGTGCTCAGGGGTCACTCCTGATAGGGCCACTGGGGGCCATATGTAGTTCAGGGATCAAACCTGAATTAGCACATGCAAGACAAGTACTTGTTGGACTACCCATCCAATACCTTTTAATCCTAAAGAAAGCACATTCATATGTTCCTAGGGGATAAATTGTTCCGTAGACAACCATAAAAAACATTTTTGAACATATTTATCAAAGGATATGTTCTAAAAACTTTAAAACTTCTATATTTGAATAATAAAGAAATTAGAGACAACCCAAATGTTATCAAATCTAAAGTAGGTAAATGAATTATGTCATATACATATATACTGAGATTTGTGTGAAAGAAGACAGGACATTAATTAAAGGTACAATCTTACACTCACACAAAACATTAATCAAAATATATTAAAATGTCAGAAGGATAAGATTACATATATTATAATTATATATTGTTACAGTCATAGTGAGCTAAAAGTACAGGTTTAAGTGAAGATACCTTCTCTATAACTGCAGTATGTTAATGTTTTTGTTAAAAATAGAAAATTCTGAGAAAATCAAAGTGCACAGTTAAATAGTTTACATGTAGAAAAAGATCCAGCCAGGTATGCTGAACCAGAGACTCTCAGACATGGGGCAGAGCAGCTGCTTGCTCTCCCTGTGCCCAGCTGCTCATGAGGCGCCTGGGAGGCATGGCGAGTTCTAGCCCTGGCCTGCCACCCCAGCAGAACCTCACAACAAGCCAGACACCCTCCCCTACTCCATGGGGCCTGCCATTTTCTACATCCGGATTTCCCTCTCATTACAACTCCACCCAGCAGACCAGACTATCACAGCCCGGCTCGTGCGGCCTCTAGTGGCCGCACAGTTCATCAATAAATGCTTTATTTAGAGGTGACTACAACAGTATGCCACCCACACTGCAAGCCTGGCAAGCTGCTCGTGTAGTATTTGATATGCCAAATACCAGTAACATTTGTATTAGGTCATTCCCTTGACCTAATATAATTGTTTGAGGCTCTTTATGTTCCTGGAGCAAGCGGATGTCTTTGGGTTCTACTAGCATGACACAGGACATATGGAGATATTACTGGTGCCCGCTCTAGCAAATAGATGATTAACGGGAAGATAGTGATAGATAGTGATAGTAGAAAAAGATGTGCATAAACCAAGGCTTAAGTTACTTTTTCTAAGTTGGATTGAACTAAAGAGAAAGATTCCTATATAATCTTATTCAATTTCTTCATCTTTAATCTTAATTTCTATTTTTAAAAGATTTAGTTTTATTTGGGGATAGTTTGGGACCACAGCTGGTATTGCTCATGACTTTTTGCTCAGTGATCATTCTTTTTTTATATTTTATGATACCACCGTGAGATATACAATTACAACATTGTTCATGTTTGGAGGTTTCAGTCACGTAGTGTTCCATATCCCGCCTCCACCAGTGCCCATTTCCCACCACCAATGTCCCCAATTACCTCCCCTCCCATAGCCTGCCTAAATGGCAGGTTCTTTATCTCTTTTCTCTCTCTCTCTCTCTTTTCCTTCTCTTACATATTGTGGGTTGCACTACATACACTTAGAGGCCATCATGTGCATTTGTTTTGCCTGTATTTAATGCTCAGTTCTACGTTGGTATTAGCCCTTTTGACATTTATTCGCACATGTTTCCTTCTCTGTCTTACCTAACCTCTGACTTCCACACATTTGAGGTAATTTCCACTTTTGGTAAGACCTCCTGATCCACGTTTCGCCTGACATTGGATTTTGGTATCATAATATGTATATATGTATTTATGTCATGCAAATAAATGCAGCCATTCTATATCTTTCTCTTTCCTTCTGACTAATTTCACTCAACATGATCCTTTCCATGTCCATCCATTTATAGGGAAATTTCATAACTTCATTTTTCCTAACAGCTGCATAGTATTCCATTGTGTAGATGTACCAAAGTTTCTTTATCCAGTCATCAGTTCTCGGGCATACTGGTTGTTTTCAGGTTCTGGCTTCAGGGATCATTCTTAATATAGCCTGAAGGAAGACATTTGGTCCAGGGATTCACTTGGTTTATGGAGGGAAGTACCTGACCTCCTGTACTATCTCTTGGACCCTGGTTTTGTTTCTTTACTAGCTCTATTACTTGCTTCAGATTCAGTTTTTCATATTTTTCTGCTAATAAAATTATTGAAATGTAATAGACAATAACATTATTTTTTGGTGGGAAGCATAACAAATAATCACAGCTAGTTAAAAAGCCTAGTTAACAATAATCATCACATATAGAAAAGTTACAATAATTTTCATTGTCGGAACTTTAAGAGCTACTCAGCAAATATCAAATATCCCATCCTTTACATAAATATACTCACCACACTGAATGTCCTAGTAATGTTGTAATTAAAAGACTACATATTTTGACAAATTTAACCATTCTTTTTCTTAAAATGGTATGTTAGAATCAATCAATATGATATTTTTCTTTCTTGTCATTTAGATGACACGTTTTTCTCTGAGGACAACATCTATAAATTTCTATATAGTCTATATATTCAGGTACAGTCTTAAACTAAATTATGTTTCTTAATTATAGAGACTGTTGAAATGCTTAAGACTTTGTTCAACTGAGTCAATAGATATGTAATGAGAGATGAATAAAGAAGTTGAGTTCTCACATGTTCAAAATCAGTATCAGTCATCAATTGCAACTTATTTTTTGAATATTGCATGAAGTTTGGACAAAATATATGATGGTGTCTTACTGGTTCAGTGATGATATGTGGTTGAAAATTCTATGTCAAACATTTTATCTAAAAGAAGTGATCTGAGGTTTCATTTTGATTTAAAACAGTGGAAAACTTCTCAATCTCCTGAGATTTCAGAATAAATTAAATTATTTCTCAGGACATTAGTTCTGTGATTGAAAGTTTTATATCTTTAAAGGAAGTAGAATTTTTCTACTCAAAGTTCAAGTGATAAATAATTTTTAATAACTGGTGGCTTAGTGTTTTTGACCCTTGATGTTTTTAATAGTTTTTCATTTTCCCTGAAGGAAGTATCATATTGTTGCTCTTTTTCACTCAAAAAAACCCACCATACCTACTTTTCAATAGAAGTTTCAGGGGAAGTTTTAACTAATGCTAATGTGTGCTTATTTATTTCTATAACTTTGATGTTATTAATAAATAATGCTTAAAATAAACTCTAGCTGAATCATTTAATGTGAAAGGTTAAATCTCAATTTATTCCATAAGCAACAAATTAAAAAATAAACCTATGAATAGTGAATAAACTCCTTACCCCAGGCTTTATTGGCTTTTCAATTTACCTTTATTTGAACCATCCTGTTTCTTTACTTCCTTTTTTTTACATGTTAGATTGACTTATCATTGATTACAGAATTCTGCTATTTTATGGAATGTTGATATTTACAATATTAGAGAATGCCAAGGGTATTTTTAATTTTCAAAACTAAACCTTAGGCCCTCTGCATATCTATAATATTTTGGACATAAAATTTTAGAAGCATAGCTTATACTTCTATATATTTATAGAGTTACATTTCCTACCATCAAAGTACTCCTTAGTGATTTGGGATAAAGAATTTTGAGTTTTGTTTCCCCCCCAATCTCCCAGCCTGTTGTATAAGTTTGAGTCCAAAAAATAGGTGCTTATATCTGTCCTACACCTGATAGTAAGAGAAATTTCTTTCATCCAGGGAAGCATGAACTTTTCCAGTGTAACATGCATTGGTATGTGAGTTTAACATGGAGATTATATAGCATATACAACAAAAGCAGTTTCCCAAAATTCTTCTGTTATTACAATGTGTATTTATTATCCTGTTAAGTGATCTTTTTTGGCTGCACCCCAATTGACTTATAACTTGATTGAGGACATAAGTCCTTGGGAATACTGTCATTTTATTCGGCTAAATTGACAGGGACTATTCAATATGTGACTAAAATGAGCCAAATAAGTCAGGATAAGTAACTTTCATGTTACAGTGGTAAAATTAGAAGCTGGTGCTTTTTGTGCGTTTCTTAACTTTGGCTTGCTTGTCTGTTTTCATACCTCCAACACTGTACCAGAAATTAAACTGACATATTTAATATTAAACCTGTAATAAAATTCACAAATAGAGAACATGATAAGACTTCAGCTTTAAATATCAAGAATACCTTGAAGTATTTTCTCATTTTCTTCAAGCCCAAGTGCAAACAATATTTTTTCATTAAACACTTTCTGTAAGAGTATTTTATTATTGCATGAATATGAAGAACGTCTTGAAATATTATCTCAGTTTTTTTCAAGCACAAGTGCAAATACTATTTTTCCACTAAATATGTTTGTTAAGAGTATTTTATTATTATCTGGGTATTGTATTTAATATTGTAATATCTATAAATCAATTGAATTAATCAGGTTTTTAATTCCATTGCTGTGGATCACATTGTTTGATATTTGAATCAGATTATAGTGACTAATACTGCATTGAGTTGGGTTTAGTCTGGGTACTGAACACTGACCTTTAACCCTGTGGGATTTTGACCTGGGCAATAACCATAGTTTATTGTGTCTCTATCATTACTTTCTATTATTGAAGCAGAGCAGAGTGTGTCAGTTTTATTGGTCTGTAATATCTTCAATAAAGTTCCAGGCTGCACGTTCCTGGACTGTTACAGATTGACATTAAATTACAGAGAACCAACTTAGTTTGCAATTGCAGGCCAGGCTGAAATATGATTGGCTCCTAAGTGGCAGAGGTGAGCAGATGCCACCAGTAGGCAGTCACTGGTTGCTTTTCCACTTTCCTCATGAGACGGATTTGTGATTCATCTCATCCAGATTTGGGTTAAAGCATAACATTAGAAGCAAAACTAGCGAATGTACTGAGACTTCTCTTTTCTGTTCTCACTGACTTCCAGACGCTCCCATTCAGATATTGTGTCCCATTGGGATAAAGCTGTGCTTCAGTGCTATGTACGGCAGAAAGAATCCAATGTGAGGAATCTGTTCATCTGCATGTAAGTCTGCACACAGCTATTTCCCTAGAATCTGTTCCTCCATAACATAGTCACTAAGTCATGTTTATATGTCTGACAATGTTAGGACTTACAAATAAAAGGAAAGAAGGGGAGAGTGACTGTACCCCACTCAGGGGGTCCCAAAGTCCCAGACTCAAGGGACCCCCTATGGATTCCCTGTCCTTAACAGTGCTTGGAGGGGGTGTCAGGGGTAAACATGGCAACAGATTCTGGTGCCTAGCAGAGTCCCCCGACAGTACTCACAACCGCTGGGCCCCTGGCCGTGCCCGAGGACTACATCATTCTCGCTGACCTTCTCTTGAAGGAGGAAAGCACAAGACCAGAGGTTCCTTAAGGCTACTATTGAATTCGTCTTCTGCTAGTTTTCACTTCACTGCCCAGCTCACTGCAGGAACCTCTCTCCAGGGACCTCTGGCTCTCTCTTGGGAGGTTAGTTTACAATTAACTAACTAACTAGTCAGGTTCTCCAGCAGGCTGCTCTCCTTGGGGCATCTGCGCAGGCTCCTCCCTTCAGGGCCTCTCTTCTGGATGTCTTTGCTCAGGGCATCACTTTTCATGTCCTCTCTTTTCAGGACCTCTTTTCTAAGGCTCTTAGGTCTTTTCTGTTCAGAGGTTTTCTCTTCAGGGCCTCTTCTCTTTGTTTCTCTATTTACCTATGTGCTAACTCTATTTCCCTGTTTTACTGTTGTGGCCTGTTGTCTCTGTTTAGCTGTTACTCTGTGTCTCTAATCTATCTCTCTGTGTCTCTGCTGTTTGATCCTGTTGCCTGGTTGCCCTGTACCCCTGTGGCCCCGCGGCCTTACTACTAACCCTCAGTCCCAGGCACCAGGCTTTGTGACTCTGCTGCTGGCTCTTGGGCCTAGGCAGCAGGAGTCCATGCTCTCTAAGTTTTCCTGATGCTTTCCTGGGCCTCTGTTTATAGTCACAGGCCGGGTTCAGAATCCTGGCCTCAACAGTTCAACAGTCTTTTCAACTATTATAGACTGGGGTCCTGCCCTTTTTATGACTTGGGTACTGGCTGTTTAAGGGATACTCTCTAACATGACACTTGTCTTTTTTTTAAATCATAGTTTAAAATTGGAAATAATTTTTAAAGAGACCCTCAATATTAAAACAGCAATATTAATATTTCCTTTTTAGAATTTCTTTAGGTTTTCTTTCTATATTTTTTTCAAAATTCTCAGGGAAAGGGTCCTGATTTTAAGAAAGAGCAACAGGATGGGGCCGGAGCAATAGCACAGCAGGGAGGGCATTTGCCATGCATGTGGCTGACCCAGATTCAATCCCTGGCATACCATATGGTCTCCCGAGCACTGCCAGGAGTAATTCCTGAATGCACAGCCAAGAGTAACCCCTGAGCATCACCAAGTGTGACCCCAAAACAAATCAATCAATCAATCACTGTCACTGTCTTTCTGTTCAACATTGATTTGCTCGAGCAGGCACCAATAACATCTCCATATGTCCTGTCTCATGCTAGTAGAGCCCAAGGGCCTGCTTGCTCCAGTAATATAAAGAGCCTCAAACCATTCCATCAGGTCATGGGACTGAGGTTTATAATTGTTACTGGTATTTGGCATGTCAAATACGACACGGGTATCGTAATCAATCAATAAATAAGTAAATAAATAAATAATAAGAAATAGCATCAGGAAATTGGTCAAAATTGCCATCTTTAATTTAATGTTTATCCTGAAATGCTTCGTGTTTTTTTTTTATCTGAACTCTGTTCATAATCTAAAGTCATGTATGTGGCGAGCTAAAAGAAAAGCTTCATTTCCTTTATTTTCTTGCTGCAGAAGACACTGTTTACCTAAGGCATGTATCACTAATTCCAGTGTCCATGTATCAATAATTCCAGTATTGCATTATACTGCTCTCAAGACTTAAGATATTATTCATAAGATACTTCACAGTCTTTCAGCCTTTATTATTTTCTCTTTGCCCTTGAAGGATAAAATATATTTATAAATAATAAACAAAAATGCATATATACATTTATATCCTGAGTTCTTCACATTGAAGTCCCATTTAAATTTACAAAATATTTATTTAACTACACAACAGGTAGTCATTGGAAGGAAGGTGTCCACATACAAAACTTACACTAGATTATAAGGTGAGACACTCCACATATGAAAGCAATAATAATGAACACAAATCTTTCATGTTCGCCTATAAATTTAACACATAATTTAACTTTCTAATCCTTCTGATCCAATATCTTCCTTTTCTGTTCAAAAAACATTATAATCATTATACTGATTATAAATCAGTAAAAACAATGTTTATAATCATAACAAGATAAGTAAA
The DNA here is from genome assembly GCA_021461705.1 of Cryptotis parvus. Taxonomy (NCBI): domain Eukaryota; kingdom Metazoa; phylum Chordata; class Mammalia; order Eulipotyphla; family Soricidae; genus Cryptotis; species Cryptotis parvus. The sequence goes on along the minus strand of JAJIBD010023313.1, from coordinate 85,658 downwards.
TAAGGAAAATTGGCATAACAGAGATAATTCTCTTCAAATAATTTTATAGACTGACTCTTTCATTGTGTATTTGACGTTTCGACCATATTAAATATCAAATGTTATACAAATAAAGAGATGAATATGTATATTTATGCATATTTTATGCACACATATTTCTATGAAGATAACACTAATGAATGTTTAGGGGTCACCCTTAGAAGTGTCCGGAGGGTTTTGAAGTGCTGAAATCAAACTCTTGGTCATTCATATGCCAAGGTTTTGGCCTATCACTAGAATAGCTCCCTGGCAAGAATAATAATATAATACATCTCTTGTTATTTTTTATAAACAAAGTAAAACTTTATTATATATGTATATCATATGTATATAATAAGTATGCATATGTACATATATGTAGATATAACGTCACTATAATTAATACTCACAAAAAGTATCGTGTACCATATATTGTCACTCATACAATTTATGTAATATTTCATCAGAATCGGGTTTTCAATGTTCAGTTTGCTATATTTTTATTTATTCTGTATTTACAAATATCTTAATTTCTTTGGAGGGGAGGAACCACACAGCAGTGCTTCCGGTTTATTCCTGGTTCTGAACTCTTCCCCACATCTTTCAGAGTAAGTTTAAATAAAGACAGCCTTGCCCCACAAAGAAAAAATTTAAGTTAAAAACAGGAAATTTCAAAGCAATCACTGAGTAAAGAGTCCATTAGAGTAATGGAAAGGATATGGACAGTAGATGCTGGATGAGTGGGAGCTGAAAACATTGGGTGTGCGCTGTGCATGCTGGCGACCTGGATTCAGTAATGGCCAGTATTCAGTTTCCCAGGAATGCAGCATGCTAGAGTGATGTCCACGCATGGAGCCCAGAGAAACCCCTGAAGACCAGTCACTATGGCGGCAAACCCCACACCCCACCCCAAAACAACATATAAAATTAGATTTTGCACTCAGTGATCACTCCTGGAGGGCATAAAATTAGTTTCTAAGTTAAGTAAGCTCTTAACAGTTTGTACTTTATGCATAAGGGGGATAATACAAATTAACATTTAAGGATTATTTAAAACTTTCAACCTGTATTGTCAACAAGAGAAGGAGCATTTTTGCAACTAAAGAAACCAGTTGGAAATCTCATTTACAATCTCCAGTTCTCAACATGCTTAGCTTATGAAAATAAAGCAAGAGATATTTTAGTCAATTAAGCTTAGGGACATAAGAACTTATAGCCAATTAAATGGAATCACACAAGACATATTATAAAATTAACCATAAAACATTCTAGCTAATTAAGAGCTGTATTGTTCAATAGAAAATTGATAATGAAAAATATTAACCTGTGAAATAGATAACCGCTACTTAAGGTGTAAATACTTAGTTTTATTTCTAAAATTAAAATGTCATAATTTTTTCTATAATTTGTATGTAAGTAAAAATAAAAGTTAATCCTAAATTATTTGACTAGGAAATTATTTTCTATAAAACTTGAGTCACCAGCTTGTTTCCAGCCACGGGACTTAAAGCTGTGTAGCATGGATTTTTACAGAGATCATGAATCACTTGTTTATACTGTGCTCCCGATTCCCTCAGTTGCTGGAATTAAAACCTGCTGACATTGGCAGCTGGTCTCTTTTGCAGGAACTAGCTTTCCCGTGGTTCTAATTTATTTCAGGAAGTGGTTAGTAAGTAATAATTTGTTGAGTCATTCAGTCTTTTATCTTTTCTTTACACTGCCATTCTGGCTTCAAATTTCAGCATAGAACTGGTTAAGGATGCTATGTATCTTTACTTAAGTTCTTTGAAAGGCATTGAGTCCAATCTGACCTCTTCTTATGCTTTACAGAATATACTGCCTTCATCTCCACTTCTGGTCTATATCTCAAAAAAGTCTGATCCACAACTATTGGCAACAGATATCCAGGAAGGCAGATTCTAAACTAGATTTTGCTCCCTAGATAACATTTTAGCTCTGCTGACACAATAGCTGTATCACTGGTGTAGCTGGAATAATTTTGGCTTGCTTGAAATGCTAAGGATCAAGGTACCCTTAATGCCTTGAATTCACAAAAACTACCTTCACAAAAAAAAAGCACCTCACAAGTAACTAAACTATGGAGAATTAGAGCAGATGACAGGTTGAACCAGAAGTACCCTCCACTGCATAAGGTGTGCTTCGATGTAATATCCATGCTGGGACTGATTTATGTAATGTCAGAGGTAAAGGATGCATACACTGCTATTGCAGATTTGTTAGCTTCTCATTGTGTGGGAGTCAGAGGTTGTGTAAGATGGAGAAGGGAACAGTGTGCTAATAATCGTCGAAAGTGATAATACCAGCCTAGAACTGAGCATTGAATATAAGCAAAGAGATACACATGATAACCTCTAAAAGTATGTATTGCAATCCACAATGTGTAAGAGAAGGGAGAGAGGGGGGAGAGAGAGAAAGAGAGAAAAGAGATAAAGAAACTACCATAGAGGCAGGCTAGGGGGAGGGAGAGGGAATTGGGGATATTGGTGGTGGGAAATGGGCACTGGTGGAGGGATGGGTGCTGGAACACTGTATGACTGAATCCCAAACATGGGCATCTTTGTAATTGTATATCTCACAGTGGTATAATAAAATACTAATTAAAAAAAAGAAAACCAAAATTATAAAAATGGTACATAAGAAGTGCAATTCTATACATCCCCGTCAGTTAAAATAATCGATTTTTATTAAAAAATAATAAATACTCTTTCTAATAAAATTTCAGTTTCAGTTTGTCTCAGTTGAATTATCAAAATTTAAAAGTCATACCAACTGACACAATATTCTTATGACTAGAAAATTAAATGTGCCTAGATTCATTGTAGGAGCTTTAAATAATCCCTATACCAACAAACAAGCAAAAAATATTACTTGCACATATAGATAAAACAATTCTTTAAATAGCATATTAAATTAATATAGTGCTATTTCAATGTGAGTTTAAATTAGAAATATAGACAATATGGAAAGTATGCAGAGAGCTGCAAACTTAAAATTATTTCATGATAATGCTTAAAAAAATTAACGTGAATTTCAAAAAGTCCATGGATAAAAATTACATGTCACTGTTTCTTTCGAGGTGCAGAAGCTATTCAGTTTCATGTAGTCCCATATATTTATATTTTCTTCTAGATGCTTTGTTAGTGGTGTTTCACCTTTGAAGATGTCTTTAGCATCGATGTCGTGGAGGGTTTTTCCTATATTTTCTTCAACGTACTTTATGGATTCAGGTCTGACATTGAGATCTTTAATTCATTTTGATCTGATTTTTGTGCAAGGTGTTAGACACAGGTCCAAATTCATTTTTTTACATGTAGCTGTCCAGTTTTCCCAGCACCACTTGTTGAAGAGGCTTTCCCTTACTCCAGTTTGAACTCTTTGCACCTTTATCAAAGATTAACTGATCATGTGTTTGAGGTTGTGTGTCAGGATACTCAACTCTATTCCATAGGTCCACAGGTCTGTTTTTATTCCAGTACCACGCTGTTTTAATTACTGCTGCTTTTTAGTACAGTTTGAGGTTGGGAAAGGTGATGCCTCCCATCTTCTTCTTCCCAAGGATTGCTATAGCTATCCGTGGGGGTTTATTATTCCATACAAATTTCAGAAGTGTTTGGTCAATTTCTTTAAAGAATGTCATGGGAATCCTTATAGGAACCGCATTGAATCTGTACAAAGCTCTAGGGAGTATTACCATCTTGACAATGTTAATTCTCCCCATCCATGAGCAGGGAATGTGTTTCCATTTCCTCGTGTCCTCTTTTATTTCTTGAAGCAGTGTCTTGTAGTTTCTTTGTATAGGTCCTTTACACACTTGGTTAAGCTGATTCCTAGGTATTTGATTTTCTGTGGCACAATTGTGAATGGAATCGATTTCTTAATATCCCTTTCTTCTCTTTCGTTATTTGTGTATAGGAAAGCCACTGACTTTTGGGTTGGGTATTGATTTTGTACCCTGCTACTCTACTATACATATCTATTGTTTCTAAGAGTTTTTGGGTCGAGAGTTTAGGGTCCTCTAGGTATAATATCATGTCAACTGCAAATAATGATAGCTTGATTTCTTCCTTGCCTATCTGGGTGCCCTTAATGTCCTTTTCTTCTCTGATTGCTATGGCGAGTACCTCCAGTACTATATTGAATAAAAGAGGTGAGAGAGGGCAACCTTGTCGTGTTCCTGATCTTAAGGGAAGGTTTTCAATTTTTCCCCATTGAGAATGATACTTGCTGTGGGCTTTTGGTAGATGGCTTTGACTATCTTGAGGAAGCTTCCTTCAGTTCCCATTTTCTGGAGGGTTTTAATCATGAATGGGTGCTGGATCTTGTCAAATGCTTTTTCTACATCTATCGATAGGACCATATGGTTTTTATTTTTTCTCTTATTGATGTGATGTATTATGTTGATTTATTTGCGAATGTTGAACCATCCTTGCATTCCCGGGATGAATCCTACATGATCATGATGTATGATCTTTTTGATGAGTCTTTGGATTCTGTTTGCTAGTATTTTGTTGAAGATCTTAGCATCTGTGTTCATCAAGGAGATTGGTCTGTAATTTTCCTTCTTTGTATTGTCTCTCCCTGCTTTGGGTATCAGGGTGATATGCGCCTCGTAGAAGCTGTTTGGGAGTGTTTCTGTTTCTTCTATTTCCTGGAAGAGCTTGAACAGGACTGGCAGTAGGTCCTCCTTAAAGGTTTGGTAGAATTCGCCAGTGAACCCATCTGGACCTGGGCTTTTGTGTTTGGGCAGACTTTTAATTGCTGTTTCAATTTCCCCGATGGTGATAGGCTTATTTAGGTATTGGAGGTCTTCTTGTTTCAATCGTGGGTTGTTATAGGACTTCAGGAATTTATCCATTTCTTCTAGGTTCTCATGTTTTGTGGCATACAGATTCTCAAAATAACCTCTGATGATCTTTTGTATTTCTGTTTTTTTCTGTTGTGATGTCACCATTTTCATTTCTGATTCTGTTTATTTGGGTTCTCTCTTTCCCTGTCCTTACAAGTCTTGCCAGTGGCTTGTCGATCTTGTTTAATTTTTTCAAAAAACCAGGTTTTGGTTTCATTAATCTTTCGGATTGTTTTTTTGGTTTCCGGGTCATTGATTTCCTCCCTAAGTTTCACTATTTCCTTCCTTCTGTCTGGGTTGGGCTTCCTTTGTTGGTCTTTTTCTAATATTTTCAGCTGTGAGGTCAGGGTATTTATATGGGCCCTTTCTTCTTTCCTGATGAATGCTTGCAGAGCTATGGACTTTCCTCTTAACACAGCTTTTGCTGTGTCCCACAAGTTCTGATAGTTGGTATCTTCATTGTCATTTGTTTCTAAGAATCTTTTGATTTCCTGTTTGAGACAGTGACCAAGATAGAAAGACAGTCGACAGAATGGGAAAGAATATTCACCCAATACCCATCTGATAAGGGGTTAATATCCAGGATATATCAGGCACTGGTACAGCTATATAAGAAAAAAAACAGCCAACCCCATTAGAAAATGGGGAGAAGAGATGAACAGAAACTTTGACAAGGAAGAAATACGAATGGCCAAAAGGCATATGAAAAAAATGCTCATCATCACTAATCATCAGAGAGATGCAAATCAAAACAACAATGAGATATCACCTCACACCATAGAGAATGGCCCATATCCAAAAGGGTAAAAGCAACAAGTGCTGGTGTGGATGTGGGGAAAAGGGGACTCTAATACACTGTTGGTGGGAATGTCGACTTGTACAACCTTTCTGGAAAACAATATGGACATTCCTCCAAAGACTAGAAATTGAGCTCCCCTTTGACCCAGCTATACCGCTCCTGGGAATATACCCTGGAAAGCCAAAAACACACAGCGGAAAAACAATCTGCACTTTTATTTTCATAGCAGCACTATTCACAATAGCCAGAACCTGGAAACAACCAGTATGCCCGAGAACTGATGACTGGATAAAGAAACTGTGGTACATCTACACAATGGAATACTATGCAGCTGTCAGAAAAAATGAAGTTATGAAATTTTGCTATAAATGGATGGATATGGAAAGAATCATGTTGAGTGAAATTAGTCAGAAGGAAAGAGAGAGACATAGAATGACTGCATTTATTTGCATGACATAAATATACTAGGTGATCTTACCGAAAAGTGGAAATTACCACAAGCGTGTGGGAGTCAGAGGTTAGTTTAGATAGAGAAGGGAACATGTGTGAATAAATGTCTAAAGGTCTGATACTAACATAGAACTGAGCATTAAATACAGACAAAAAATGCAAATGATGGCTTCTAAGTGTTCGTAGTGCAACCCACATTGTGTGGGAGAAGGAGGAGAGAGAGAGGGAGAGGAGAGGAGATAAAGAACCTGCCATTTAGGCAGGATGTGGGAGGGGGAGGGAATTGGGGACATGGGTGGTGGCTGAGGGGCACTGGTGGAGGGCGGGTGCTGGAACACTGTGTGACCGAAACCCCCAAGCGTGAACAACGTTGTAATTGTATATCTCACGGTGGTATAATAAAATGTTTAAAAAATTACATGTCACTGAATATTAACTGATGAAAATTAAATATTTTACCTGAAAATACAAAAATATAAAAATTCTCATTTTCCAGTAAATGTTTGGGGGGTTATGTTGAGTTTTAGAGTCATACCCAGAAATGTTCTGGAACTACTCCTGGCTTTGTACCCAGGTGCAACTCCTGGCAACATTCCACTTTGTTTAGAAGCATGCAAAGCAAGAGTTAACCCTGTACTATCTCTCTGGCCTAATCAACCAAATAGCTTTTAATGTTGTGCTCAATATTCTAGTGCAAATAATAAGTGGTGGCCAAGATGATTTCACTGGTAAATTTTACAATCATATAAAAATAATTTAGTACAGATCTTAAATGTTTCCCCAAACTGAAAAGTTTGTGTGTGTGTGTGTGATATGTGGGGGTAGGCTGTCATATTTATAAAGCCCACTTTACTTAATTCCAAAACCAGAAAGAATAGCACCAAAGGCGATAAAAGGGTGGGATAAAAGAAAGCATAGATTAATATTTCTGATGAACATAAAAGGAAAATTCTTCTAGCAAACCAAGTTTGTGTATATGTGGGGTGACAGGTGTGGGGTGAGGATTATACCTGGAGGTGCACTCAAGACTTAGTTCTGAACTGATGTCAGGGATCATTCTTCATAGTGTTAATAATAACATATGCAGTGATGGATAGCAAACCAGGGTCAGCTGCATGCAAGAAAATTACCTCCACCCCTGTACTTTCTCTATGGCCCATAACATTATAGCATAGGGAAAAAATCCAACATCTAGTAGGATTTAGTTTGGTGGAATCAAAAGATGATTTAACCAAAGGAAATCAATTTAAATCCACATCAAAAAGAAAATATCTATCATGAGGCCGGAGAGAAAGCACAGTGGGTCGGGAATTTTGTCACTCACTTCCAGCCTGGTTTGAATGTTGACATTCTTTATGGTCCCTAGGCGAACACCAGGAGTGAATTATGGGTGCAGAGCCAGGAGTAAGCTTGAGCACCTCTGGAGGTGGCCCAAAAAACAAAAAACAAACCAAAAGAACTGGTTTTTATACACAAATAATGAACTAGTAGAAAAACCTATCTTGAAAATGCAACAAAAATAATTAAATTTAATTAAAAGAACTAAATCAGCTTTTTCAAATCAGGAGTTCTATCTTGGTTATTTCTCTCTTACCTTGCATTTCTACAAATAAATTTCTTTTAAAAATGTAGCTAGTTTCAAAGAAATTATGTATCCAAAATATCCATGGATAAATTTAGCAGAGATAAATAACCTAAACTATAAAAACGTTGTTTAGGGGCCGGAGCGATAGCCCAGCGGGTAGGGCGTTTGCCTTTCACGCTGCCGGCTCATGCCGGCCCGGGTTCGATCCCGGCATCCCATATGGTCCCTCGAGCACCGCCAGGAGTAATTCCTAAGTGCAGAGCCAGGAGTAACCCCTGAGCATTGCCGGGTGTGAACCAAAAAGGCAAAAAAAAAAAAGTTGTTTAAAGAAGTCCCCAGTGACTTTCATCCATGGTTGGTGGGAATGTCTCCTGGTACAACCTTTTTGGAAAACTATATGGACATTCCTCCAAAGACTAGAAATTGAACTCCCATTTGACCCAGCCATACACTCCTGGGAATATACCGTGGGAAGCCAAAAACACGCAGCGGAAACACTATCCCTACTTTTATATTCATAACAGCATTATTCACAATAGCCAGAATCTGGAAACAACCAGAGTGCCCGAGAATCCATGACTGGATAAAGAAACTTTGTTTTTTTTTTTTTTTTTTTTTTTGCTTTTTGGGTCACACCCGGCAATGCTCAGGGGTTTCTCCTGGCTCTGCACTCAGGAATTACTCCTGGCGGTGCTCGGGGACCATATGGGATGCCGGGGATCGAACCCAGGCCGGCATGGGCCGGCCGCAGGCAAACGCCCTACCCGCTGGGCTAAGGATAAAAGAAACTTTGGTACCTCTACACAATGGAATATGCAGCTGTTAGGAAAAATTAAGTTACGAAATTTGCCTATAAATGGATGGATATGGAGAGGATTATGTTGAGTGAAATTAGCCAGAAGGAGAGAAGCAGTATAGAATGACTCATCTATTTGCATGACATAAATATATATACATACATATACATACATACATATATATATGTATGTATATGTGTGTGTATATATATATATATTATGTATATATGTATATATATATTATGTATATATATATGTATATGTATATATATATATTATGTATATATATATTATGTATATATGTATATATATATATATATATATATCATGACCAATATCCAGGTGAAAGGTGAAATGTGGATCAGGAGGATGGATGAAAGGTGAAAGGTGGATCAGGTGAAAGGTGGATCAGGAGGTCTTGTCAAAGGTGGAAATTACCAAAACATGTGGGAGCAGAGGTTAGGTAAGACAGAGAATGGAACAGTGCTATTCCATTGTCGAAAGTGCTATTACCACACAGAACTAAACATTAAATACAGGTAAAAAGATATATATGATAACCTCTAAGTATATATATTACAGTCTACAATGTGTAGGAGAAGGAAGAGAGAAAGAGAGAGAGAGAAAGAGTAAGAGAGAAAAGAGATAAAGAACCTGCCATGGAGGCAGGCTAGGGGAGGGGGAGGGAATTGGGGACATTGTTGGTGGGAAATGGGCACTGGTGGAGGGATGGGTGCTGGAACACTGTACGGCTGAAATCCAAACATCAACATTTTTGTAATTGTTTATCTCATGGTGGTATAATGAAATATATTAAAAAAAGAAGTCCCCAAAAAATGACACTAAGGGATGGGAAGATATTTAGTACAGTTGGTTGGCAAAATCAATTTTGCTAAAAATAATTCTGTTACTTACAGCAACATAAAAATTAATACCAAATTCCCAAAGTACTCTTAAGCAAAATAAACATTTCATAAGGATTTGCATCATGAAAGTACTCAAAAAGCAAAACAATCCTCAAAATAAAGAACAAAATGAGAACAAAAGTGAGATATTGCTATCTTTGCTTTCAATTATACTTAAAAGTAAAGTGAACAAACATTATTGTGTTCAAGCTAAGGGAGGCACAATGATAATCAGAACAAATTGAAAGTCCAGAATTAAGTTAGTACTTATGACCAACCAATTTATGAAAAAGAAGACATATGCATTCATTGATATAAGAAAGTCACTGTAATAAACATGTCTGTTAAATCTTTAAAGCCACATACAAAATAAAAAACTCGAATGCCCTACAAAAAACTTAATTAAAATAAATCTTCATTATAATACACATAATCCTAAAGGATATAACTGAAAATGTGAACCCCATGATTCAAGATTTAAAGAGATTTTGTTGCATAATTGGGTTGGATAGCAAGAGAAACAAACAAAAACAATAAAATTATATCATGTTAAAACACTTCCATATATTGAAAGAAATTAACATTAAAATGGAAAAATGATCTAAGGAATGGGAGAAAATATTTACAAATTTTGTCTCTGATAATTAGCCAAAATGATGTAAAGGATACCTACAATTTAGCAGAAGTTAAAAGAAAAATAATTAACTAATGGGAAGAAGACATGCTTATGTAAATTTCCAAAAGAAGTTAGATAGCCAATACATGTATGAAAAACGTTCATGTTGGAGGTGGCAGGAGTAGAAATGTGGCAGGAAAGAATAAAGAAAATTAAGCTAAAAGATGTTCATCATTTCTCGCTAGGGAATTGTGAAGCAAAACCAACAGGTTTACCTATTTCTGTGAGAACGGGTAGTGTGCTGCCAGATAAACAGTACTGTAAGTAAGGCGATGTCTGCAACAGCCTAACAGTATTGACCCTTTGAACTGCATCAAGGGACCGAGCATTGCCAGGAATGTTCCCTCAGTATTGATCTTTTGAACTGCATCAGAGGGAATGAGCACTGCCAGGAGTGTTCCCTTAGCAGAGATCCAGTAGTAAGCCCTGAGTGTGATCCAAACCCAAACCAAAATAACTGAAATAAATAAAACAAAAATAAGCTAGAGCTAAGATCATAGTGGTAGGTAACAAGAGGAGGGCAGGAGAATGTAAGGGAAGTGGCTTGTTTAAGGAGAGTCAAGCGCATTCTCGTGGGCAGAGCTAAATGCGGTGTCACAGATTTAATGTAGTGCAAAATAGTTATATACAAATGAAAATGATATAATACAATATAAATAATATTGTTTCAGTTTAAAGTTAATGATTCAGGGGCCAAAGAGGTAGTACAGGAGTCAAGATGCTTAAATTTCTGGGAAATTTAACAGTGGAAAATAATATTTTCATTTTATTTTGAATATTAGAAAAACTCAATGTTTTAAAATTTTTTGGCTTGTAAGAAAGCAAACATTTAATATGATATTGAAGAATAATTCACAATTTAAGTTCTAACATAAAAGAATGATAGGTTTCTCTGAGCATCCTATAGACAGACCTAGGAATGTATTTCAGATTTATAAAACTAAAGCTACCAAATACTGCTGAAACACCTTTGTAAATTTAAAGAAATTATGTGTTTGTAAATTGGGATTCTTACAATTTTAACATCCATCAATTCTTGCTAAATTATGACTGCAAAATGAGAACAAACAAAATTTTAGTTATTTTATATATTTTTTAAATCTTATTCTAAATTTTGTGGAGAGATGTAAAGTAATTATAATGCCTGAGATAAGAAAAAAGATGAAGGGGCTGGAGCGATAGCCCAGCGGGTAGGGGCTTTTGCCTTGCACGCGGCCGGCTGTGCCAGCCTGGGTTCGATCCCCGGCATCCCATATGGTCCCCCCGAGCACCGCCAGGAGTAATTCCTGAGTGCAGAGCCAGGAGAAACCCCTGAGCATTGCCGGGTGTGACCCAAAAAAGAAAAAGAAAAAGATGAAGAAAACTTAGCAGCACTATAAGGATTCAGTGGTAGGAGCTAGAGTGATAGTACAGCGGGTCGGGTGCTTGCCTTCTCTGCGGCCAACCCAGGTTCAATTCCCGGCATACCATATAGTGCCCTGAGCACCACCAGGATATCCATGGATAAATTTAGCAGAGCACAGAGCCAGGAGTAACCCCCTGAGATTTGCCTGGTGTGGCGCCCAAATCAAAATAAGAAAAAAAAAGGATTTAGTGGTAAAAGGTGGCAAAATTACTATAACTAAGAAAATATTGGGACCAGAAAAAGATCGTGTGCTTATCTTGCACAAAACCAACCTTGAATGAATCCTTTGCATCTCAAACAGTATCATGAGCAATAGTAGGAGTGATGCCTGAGCACAAAACCAGGAGAAAGTGCTGAACATCTACAGGGTGCCCTAAAAAAAGAAAAAACAAAAAATCATAAAGAAAACTGTCTGGAAAAATGCAAAAAAGAAAAAAACTAATGGGGTGGGTGAAACCCTTTTAATTAAAATTATAACAAACAGAAGTTAGTTTATTAAATCGTAGACGAGGAATAAGGAATAGTATATGCTTCATCACGTTTCATCTATTATTATTTTATTTAATGTGCTCCACATAGCTTGTGATCCTAATTAATTTTCTGGCAGAATAACATTGATTTTTCTTTTTTTTCTTTTGCTCATTAGAGAAATATCCTTAAGGTCTTCTACCTGTGTAGTCAATTAAGCTTCAATATTATAGTCTTTACTAGAGTTCCTCTGAAATATTTCCAACCATCAGTTCTCACTGCCCACTGTGGTCCTGCTAATAAAGCACATGCTCTTCCCACACACTTCAGACTTTTCATCAGCTGCTTTTCTGGCCTGGCAGTCCCTTATCTGCAATTATCCACAAATCCATATCAATTTGCCCCATCTTTTCTTCCATGTTTTCAGTTTGAGATTTCAATTCCATTTCAGATGAGACATTATGTTTTATTCTCATTAAGAAAGTGCTTTCACTTTTATCTGAACTTCTAAGTTTTTTTTTTGGCTTTAATTTGGACTCACACAAAGTGTTTGCTCAGATACTACTTTGGGATACTTGGGGAAGCTTTGGGTAACGCTCTCACGTGACCATGTAGTGCCGTGGATCATTTGTGGGCCTCCTGCATACAAAACACGTTCTTAGACCTTCGAACAATCTCCATCGCTAAAGATTTATTTTTTAAATGCAATGAATTCCTTGCATGAATAGTCCATATCACACTCATTTTAAGAGATCAGTGCTAATCAAAGGGGGTTTCATATTATACACATTCAAAATAATGTTGAACGGCAAAGACAAAAGAGAAAAATATTAATTTAGGTCAATTTATTTAATTGAGCATAGTTCAGTAAGTGGTGTGGCTTTTTAAGTAAGAACAAGAAAAATCAGTGCGAATGTGATATTACAATTCAACTACTCATATCGAAAAGAAACTTAAAGTACATAAACTATAGAAGAGCATAGAGTCATTTCCCTGTTGCACTATACCATACTGAAATTATGTAATAAGGCTCTAATCTTAGACATATTAATCTAGTAAGAAAATGTTGCAATGTTTTATTTGGGCATGACCTTCCTTAACTGATAAAACAAATTTTATTGACTTTTCTATTTTATCATTTGAATTATAAAATATCTAATAATAAATGTAGTTTGAATTATGTTGAATTTTAATGGTACATATAACATATCAACGAATGTTTAAAGCATTTCACATAAAAAGAAAATAACTCTAAGTTTTATACTTATACTTAATAAGCATTCATTTAAATCTTCAATTGAGTAACTATTTCAATTTTCTATGATATTAAATAATTTAGAAATATAATTGGAGCATAAACAAATACCTTTTTCAGGATTTATTCAAACTGAAAATTAAAACCCTATTTGGAGTTACCATTATAGCTAAATAATCATAAATCTAAAATTTAAAGAATTTATTCAAAGTGATTCATAAGTACTTTTAAATGCTATATAATTTGTGCAATAAGTAAGAGTAAATATGATTCATTTAAAAATGAATTTAATTTCATTAAGCTACAAAGAACATAGCTCATTGGTGGAGTGCACGCTTTGCTTGTGTAAATCCCTAATTAAATCAACAGTATCTTTTCTATTTTTTAAATTAAACGTGTCCGAAAAGTAAATTTAGCTTGATGTCATTGTCTTCTTTCACATACATCCTGTGTGTGCCTCTCTGTTTGTTTTTAACTCTATAGCAAATTTCTAATCTTTCTTTCCTCTCACATCTAACTTTCAATAAAAAAACTTGCTTCACTAAAACAAGATATTAATGTAGAAACTGATTATATAAGTTAGCTAAGATTAATTTGCATTAGATTTTACTGCATCTCATTTTATTTAACTAAAGTTGGAAAGTCCTGCCATATTAAATTATTTTTAATATTTTTTATATAATACATTTTGTAAAACATCCTTGCACTTGGTAAATTAAATAAATTTTGTATTTCTTTACAAACCTAAAGTGGAAACTTAGTGACTCCATATTGAACTTAGCCAGTAAAAACGACTTTGTATAAAATTTTGATGGCTTCTGACATATTCATGTAGTATTTAGTTCTGTAATACAATTGAGAGAAAATGCTCCATTAAAAATGGCATTTGTCTTCCTAAACTTGTTTACAATGCCAATAAATGTTTAGCTATTTTAATAAAACTCTACTTTCATGATTTATGATAATAAAAACATCTCATTTCATGTACTGTTTTTCTTTTTCTCCACGAATTAACATAAAGCAACATTATATCAATGACAGATGTTTTTAGAGCTAGTAGCAAATTATATTAGAAGCCTTAAATAATGTTTGCAAAGATGTTGCTTTGTCTATAAATCTCTCCTAAATATTTGGAAGTTTTTAAAAACAATAAAAAGAATTGGGAAAAACTAGGGTATATGTAATAAGAAAAAAAAATTAGTAATGTACAAAAATCTATCAAACTGACATACCATAAGGCTGCTTAATCATATCACTGGATGAGTGGATAAATAATAACTCCAAGTCACAGCCTGAATAATGTATCATGCCATCTTTAATCTGAACAAACTCAGGGGAATTCAAATGTAATTAGGTGAAGATATTCCACAACCAATATGCATTAAATAAATGTATATCAGCACATATGAGTACCTTGTCTTGCATAAAAAGTAGGTGTATGTTTTGTGCATATTCATTCTTCAATGGGGCAAGTCTAATGTGCAGTCATTGGGAGATAAGAAAATGGTTTGCAGTGAGGTCAATGTACAGTTGTATAGAAAGAAGCTATTATATCAAGATTAATTCATTGGTGAAAATGTAAATTAAAGACAAATAAAACAATAATGCATACATCTTTAAGCCAGAGCTATTCTTTACGCTTCTATTTATTAAAAAGGCAGTGATTCACATATATTTTATTACTCAGTAGGCACTATATTAAGAGTACTAAGTATAATCAATCATTAAAAGCTCAAATTAATTCTTAACAGAATAAAATAAATTATGTCCGTACTTTAATTATGAACTCACAAATTTATAGTGTCACTGGACCAGAAGAAATTAGTTGAGGCTGGATGTGGGCTTTAGACTCTCATTCCAATCCTGATCTATTAGTCTACTCTACATCTCTTCTAACCATAAGTTTTCAGAGTGCATATAATGGAATATATGCTAACTCTTAACTTTCTCAATAACTCGATGTCTATTTATTGTTATGTTGGTGCCAGTATAGACATAAAAGAGCAAAATTTATGAATTTAGAAGTTTAAGAAATCTGCTTCTCTTCACCTGAAGAGAAATAGGTCAAAGGGAGGTTTTAAGCATATTTTTGTTTGTAAAATTGAAATCTTTAACCAGTGGACCATGTATATGCTCACTGTTATGTGGTAATAAATTTAGCAAATCAGAAAATGAGGCCGAAAACTTCTTGACGGAACTCACAGTAGTAGTATTAAGCATTAGAAAATGAGAAAGTTTCGACGCTATTGTTATTATACTGTTCCCTTAATTTCAGTACAATTGGGGTACATTTGCTTTGCTCTCAAATGTATAGAAGTCACATATTTTCAAGCATAAAATTTAGAGGTTTGCTGAGTTCACTTAAACTTCAAGTTTTTCAGGCATCACCTGATATATCTGCCTTTAGATAAACTCTCTGTTTTTAAAATTTTGTTGTTATAATTCTGTGTTGGCTTTCTCATTATTATTCACTACAAGCTATATCATTTTATACTAAGTCATTTAGTTATGGATTATTTCTATGAAATACCACTTTGTTTATTGCCTTGTTAAGGATTTTTCAAATTCACTTGGCTTTGAAAATGTTTATTACCTTCTAAAATATCTACCAGAAATTAGAAATTGTCAAATTAAAATTACATTTTTTAATTATGACACTATGTTTTTCATTTATTATGTGTGTGTATATATAAATCTACAATTTATTTTATTATCTTTATAAATTTATTTGGCCTAAAATCAATAAAACTTAATTTCAAATAATTTATTTTATAAAAATAATTGATTAACGTTGTATTTCAGAGGTTAGACCTAAAATTCCAAAAATTATTTTGTAAAGAATTTTAGTTCAGAAAATCGTATTTTAGCACATAATTTTGTATTTGAATCATTGTACTTGAAAAATACTTGCAATATATTACATTTTAAAAATTATAAGTGAAAAATACATTACATTTTAAATGACCATAATTTTGACAAGCTTTATTTCACAATATGCAGTGTCTATATACTAAAAATAAAAAGAAATCTTTTATTTCTAATTTCTGCTTTCTTTGATAATTTATATTTAACCGGTAAGAAAAGGCACAAGGAAATTTGAAGACAATTTAAATACTTGTACAAAAATGCATAAAGGGAAAATGCTTTAAGAATTTATTGTAGTAAGATTCATCCCTGGAGATACTGGGGGTGGAATTTTGCTCTCAGTAATGATGGGGACTGGAGGAGAGATCCACTTAGTATTTGCGACAGAACCAGAGACTCCCACATGTAAGATTTTTCAGTCACTTGATCTTATTACCACTTCATTATAAAATATGCGTGGAAAAACAAAAGTAGAATCACCCATTAATTCACACTCTTAGTGTTCTACAATTTAAAATATTTTGTATGAAATCATTTTATGGCCATATAGATATATTATATTCGAATCTTCACCTGATCACTTGACATCTGTTATTCTTCGATTTACTCGAGCAGGCACCAGTAACATTTCCATTTGATCCTATCATGTACCAGTGTAGCCCAATGGCATATGCTTGTTTCAGGAATAAAAAGAACCTCAAACTGTTTGTTCAGGGTCTTGATGAAGAAGTCTGACCAACTTGTAGGTGGGCGGCCTCGTGATCTTTTGACATCTCGTGGGATCCAGTACGTAACTGCTCTAGTCCAGCGGTTGTCTCCAAATCGCATTACATGTCCAGCCCATCTGATTTTTGATGCCTTGGCAAATGAGAGAGCGTCCCTGATTCAAAGACAAAAGAGTAGAAATACTGGAAGATTCAGCAGAAGCCGGGAAAAGCATTCGCACTGCCCGCCTGTCCTTCGCCAACTATAAGATCAAGATGACTGCCCTCCGATGCCTTGATGGATCTATCACATGGAGAAGATTATCCATGACTTCTACTCAAATCTCTTTGATAGCCACATCTACCTGCCCACATACCAAATTCCACAGGATGGATATGTCATTCCCAACATTCTCCCTTCTGAATCCGATATGCCATTTCGTCAGTAAAGAAGGGAACAGCACCAGGCCCAGACAAAGTCAGACCCGAACACCTGAAGAATCTGCCGCCGGTACTCATCAATACACTAGCTCGGCTCTTCACACGCTACCTGTCCAAATGCAAGGTACCATCCCAATGGAAAACCAGCAGGACAGTTCTACTGTTCAAGAAAGGAGACATTCACGACATCGGCAACTATCACCCCATCTGCCTGTTGTCCGTCATCTACAAGCTGTTTACAAGAGTCATCCTGAACAGGATTAGCAGAACACTAGATGAAGGACAACCATGCGAGCAAGCTGGGTTCTGGAAAGGATTCAGCACAATCGACCATATCCACATTGTAACCAAGCTCATTGAGGTTTGTAGGGAGTACAAGATGCCACTCTGTCTCACGTTCATTGATTTACAGAAAGCCTTTGATTCAGTGGAGACTGAAGCAGAAATCGAAGCCCTAGCCAAACAGGGTGTTCAAACCCAATACATCAAGATCCTTCTTGAGCTGTATTACGGATTCACCACCAGGATCTCACCATTCTACAAAGAAGTGATCATTGATGTCAAAAGAGGGGTTGGACAGGGTGATACCATTTCACCAAAACTCTTCAGCGCCACCCTCGAGAACATCATGTGACAATTAGAATGGGAAGAAATGGGAGTGAAGATAGATGGTCGGCAACTGCACTAACTCCGCTTCGCTGATGACATCGTTCTAATAACACCAAACATTAGCCAAGTGGCACAAATGCTGGCTGACTTTGACCGAGAATGTGGAAAGATAGGTCTATAGCTGAATCTGAAGAAAACTATGTTCATGTTAAATGAACTAGTTCTTGAGGCCCCATTCACTCTCAATGGAACAAACATCTCTGAATGCAGCAGTTATGTGTACCTAGGTCAAGAAGTCATATGATGAACAACCTAAAACTTGAGCTGCGCAGGAGGAAGAGAGGGGCATTGAACGCCTTCAAAGGCATCGAAGAAATAGCTAAAAGGACAAAAGAACCTCCGGCTCCGGGCACATCTCTTTGATTCCACTGTTCTCCCTGCATTAACATACGCCTCAGAGACCTGGGCCCTATGAAAGCAGGATGGGAATGCTATCAGGGTCTCCAAGAGAGGAATCGAAAGAGCTATGCTTGGAATAAGATGCCTCACTCAAGTGAGAGAAGGAATCAGGAGTTCTGACCTCCATCACTATTCCAGAATCAGGGATGCTGTCCATTTGCCAAGGCATCGAAAATCAGATGGGATGGACATGTAATGCGATTTGGAGACAACCGCTGGACTAGAGCCATTACCGACTGGATCCCACGGGATGTCAAAAGATCACGTGGCCGCCCACCTACAAGATGGTCAGACTTCCTTGTCAAGACCCTGAAGGAACGGTTTGAGGCTCTTCATATTCCTGAATCAACCAGATGCCATTGGGCTACATTGGCACGTGATTGGGTCCAATGGAAATGTTACTGGTGCCCGCTCAAGCAAATTGATGAATAATGGGATTCAAGTGATCAAGTGATGATCAAATAGAAATAAGTCTATTCTTTCTTACTGCATAATGACAGTTTCAAAATTTTTTCTACACATCACCTAACACATTAATTTGTTATTTATCTATGTTTTGTCTGATTCTTTGATGTGGTTAGTATTATTCATAATTTTATTGAAAGGTACAATAAAATGTTGAATGTTCTATATTTTAAAATAACTAACAATTATAAATAAATATGATTACTTTGAATGTAGTAAAACACACTTGTTTGAGACTGTTAGATTGGCCTTGATCACTTGATCACTTGATATCCCATTATTCATCTATTTGCTCAAGCAGACACCAGTAACATTTCCATTGGACCCTATCATGTGTCAGTGTAGCCCAATGGCATCTGGTTGCTTCATCAATACGAAGAGCCTCAAACCGTTCGTTCAGGGTCTTGACGAAAAACGCCTGACCATCTTATAGGTGGGCGGCCACGTGATCTTTTGACATCCCATGGGATCTAGTCGGAAACGGCTCTAGTCCAGCGGTCATCTGCAAATCGCATTACATGTCCAGCCCATCTGATTTTTGATGCCTTGGCAAACGAGACAACATCCCTGACTCTGGAACAGCGACAGAGGTCGGAACTCTACTCTATATAAGAGTAGATTGACCTACTCTAATATATTTTAGAGACCAAACATTAACACACTTGCTTTGCAGGTAATAGAATCCAGTTCAGCCTGCAGAACCCAAGCCTTACCAGGAGTAATATCTGAGCCACAGAGTCAGCACTAGCCCTGATCACAACCAATTGTGGCACCACCTAACCAATATTTAAATTGATCCACTGTCTTAAAACAATAGCCAAACATTAAGTTTGGTAAGCAAATTATATGCAAATAGTGACTTTAAAAGTTTTGAAAGTGGCATATTTAGGGCAGAATGGCAAAATGGACGGAGTGTTTGTTTTACGCGCATGAGGCTTTGCTTATGTCCTGGCATCACATAATCTACCCCAATCACAAAGAATAACCTCTGAACAGCCTTTGAGCACTACCAGATATGATCCCCAAAACCAAATAAACAATGTAAAACTGATATTTTCTTACAAGAGAACTAAATAAAGGAGATAAAGTATTATTTTGGATTTAGAAATTATATAATCATTTATATCACTTGTGTCACATCACTTATCTTCCCATTGTTCATTTATTTACTCTAGTGGGCGCCAGTAACATCTCCATTTGTCCCTGTCCTTTACTAGTATAGCCCAAGGGCCTCTGCTTGCTCCAGGAACATGATGTGCCTCAAATCATTTGTTCAGATGATGGAAATGAGGTCTATTATTGTTACTGTTTTTGGCATATCAAATACGACAAAGGTAGCTTGCCAGACTCTGCCTTACAGGCACTCTTAGTTTTTTTCCATGGAAAGCATATGATACGAAAACCGAGTCTTTACAAGGTGAGAGGAAGCGGTGGAGGTGCAGTTCCTAAGGGGGCAAGGGGTAGGTAAGAGGGGACTCTGTGATGGCGGGGGCAGGAGCTGGCGCAGGGCTGGGAGGGCTTGGGCTGGGGGGCAGGGTTCTCCCTGGAGAAAAGAGGTGAGGGAGTCCTTCCAGGGATTTCACAGTCTTGCAATTGAGAAGGGATGCAGAGGGTGAAGTGAGCCTGCTGGCCGGCCTCTGGGGAGGGTCAGAGAGGGGTCTGGAGCAGGAGGAACCCACACCCAGATAGGAAATACATTTACTAATTCATCAGTCACGATAATTATTATCGCCACTCTGAGGATTAGTTCATGCATAAGAGAAACTTTTTTAAAACTGAAATATCTTTCTCAAGGAAAGCTATTAAAATTATTACAATAATAATCTCCAACATCAGTTTTTAATTCTTTTGATGTTGCAAGTCTGAGCCCAGCTTCTCATATTATATGGTCACAGTTAATTTTTTATTAATAAAATATATTTAGAAATCAAAAAGAGAAAATATTGTCACTTTCACTTGTCTTCCCATTGTTCATCGATAGAAACTCACTGCAAGGAGAGTTTGAGAACTTCTTTGTTCCCAGAAACTCCTTTTGCAACATGTATCTAATATTTATTTATTCACTATTTCCGCATATTGTGTCAAAATCTCCCAAATTTTAGCTAGTCTATTTATGCTTTTGATGTTTTGAGCAAATTTTTGCACTTACTAATTATTTCCAGAATATTTACTTTATGCCAGGTACCACTCAGGGTGCTTGACATTCAAGAAACATGTCTCTGTCCTTGGAGCCTGCATTTGATGGAGGTTTAAATAATCACTTGATCCCGTTATTCATCGATTTGCTCAGAAGGTGCCAGTAACATTTACATTTGACCCAATCATGTGCCAGTATAGCCCAAATGCATCTGGTTGCTTCAGGAATACAAAGAGCCTCAAACCATTCGCTCAGGGTCTTGATGAAGTCTGACCATCTTGTAGGTGGGCGGCCATGTGATCTTTTGACATCCTGTGGGATGTCAAATCCACATCCTGTGGGATGTCACATCCAGTTGGTAATGGCTCTAGTCCAGCGGTCATCTCCATATCACATTATATATCCAGCCCACCAGTAAATAATGTAAAAGAAAAAATAACTTGTTAATGAAAAATAATATTTTATAAAGTAACAAATCCTCCAGTAAAAAGTAAATGACTAGAAAACGTGGGGATAGAGGAAAAGGGAGTAGGTCACAGATTTAAATAAAATGATGAGGATAAGCAAAAACTGACAAGGATGACATAGTACATTATGGTTATCAGACAAGTGGCGATTCTTGCAGAGTAAAGCCCATGCAAAGGCCCTGAGGAAACAAATTGCTCCCCATGTTGAGACCCAATAAGGATGAAAACTTAGCATATCAATTACTCAAAATCATAAAAATAGACATTTATATTAAATCCACATGTATTTTAGTAAACCTATACATTGTATACAAAGTGTTTGGTTCTAGGGATAACAAAGGGAATACAAATTGGTGTTGTTGAGGACTAAATATGATGACTCTAATAATGAAGTAGTATAAATGGCTTAGAGCTGGCAGTAAAGTATGTCTAGTGTATTCAGATTCATACTTGATGCTACCTTAGTAGTTGATCTTGTATTTAACGCTAAGCTTTTAGGTATTTATATATTGTACAAGTTATTTGTAACTCTTTGGTTCTTTTCTTGTGTATATGAAACACTCTTCTTATGTATATGAATCATGTGTATAAGAAACACTAATAGATGAACGCATTTAAATACCTGAAAAAATTTAAGCAACTGATACATCTCATTACAAAATTCTACTTAAGTGACAAAGAATGTAAACAGTGTAGAGTTATTGCTAGCGAGAAGTAGCAGGCAAAGCTTGCTTGTCAGATTTCATAAGGACTTGATTCAGTTTCTAAATTAAACAATTTTGTGGTGGAAACTTTGAAATGTACATAATATCAATACTATTCCTGCTCAAATTCTATTATAAATGTAAATTAATTATAATAACAACCACAATGATCAGTTTATTAGATGTCAGAATCATCTAAGTGATGAATTATACAAATAAAATACATAAAATAATGGTTTCTTTGGTAATTATGATGATATTATTGCTAATAGTGTCTGGTAATTAGAATTATTCAAGTGATAGTAATAATACATGGATATGAAGACTGCAGCTCTCCTAAGTAAGTGATACTGGTAATATATCTATTTTTATTATTTTAAGGAGCTTGCCTCTTGTGAACTGTTGAAATAAGCAGATATATATGTCTCCTGTAAATCTCATTAAAACAAACAGTGCAAACCAAACCAAATCAAAATAAAACAACACATAAAGCAGAAGGCATTCATGTTAATTCAGTAGTGAGAATTTTAAGCCTATTCATTCCAGATCTGCTATGTATATTTTTTATAACAGAAATTTTATGAGGAACTTTATTGCTCCTGCTTTTGTTAACCATGCTTTTTCTCCTGAGTATATAAATCAAAAAAAACTTTGGAGTAATACTACAGCGAAGGCATTTAACTTGCATTCAAACAATAGGGTTTGATCCCTGACTTCCCATATGGTCGTAGAGCACTGCCAGGAATGATTCTTGAATGCCGTGCCAGGAGGAACCCCTGAGCATCACTAGGGTAAAAAACAAAACCCTTGTTAATTTTATGATATCTGCTGTGTCTTGTTGATTATCTGAAAAATAATAATAGAAAGTTTCATATCAATTGTCACCAAAATAAGAGAAGCTTAACAAGATGGCTGGAGACCCAGATCACCAAATAAGTGAATGAATAATACAGCAGCTTGGTAGGGCTATCCACTCGATTGAGTCAGATTAAGTTCATAAAAAATGTTTATGAGAAATGAGATAATTAGTAAAATAAGCATCTGTGTTTTCAATAGGATGTAAGAGAACATCATAGCAATCAAGTTACATTATAAAACAAAACAAATAGTGTGGGAAAAGGCACTACAACGAGCAGCACAGTTGCCCTGCCAGCATTGGTGGGTTCTTCCCTGGCACTCCAGATGGTCTCTCTAGCCCCACCGGAGTGAGCCCTTTTATAGAGCCAGGAGCAAACCCTGAGCAATGCTGTGTGTGCCCCCCATAAAACAAAAAGAATAAAGATATCGAACACTTTCCAGTGGTGCCACAGCTATGCAAAATTAATATGCATCAGCAGAGCAGTGACAACAAAGCATCCAGATAGTGAGCGAGAGGTCATTCCTCTGAGTGACCTCCGGAAGGCCTGCCTTAGAGCTTCTCGGAAAAGGCAACATCTGTGTCTGTATTTTACTCCAATAGTTCCATAATATGTTTAATTAGAAACGAAGAAAAAAGTTAAGATGAATGTGGAATAGCGTTCTACCTTGAGTTTAGGAATATCCATCTGTGAAACTACATCTGGTGATGAATTTCTGAAAGTGAGCATGTAGGCACTGCAAGGCTTGTGCATTACCAGAACCTATGAAGAACATCTGTGATTTCTTTGTGTTCAAGCTATATGCATAACCTTGATCATTTATCTATGTTGGCACTTGCCAAGTTTTGAAATTGGAAAATGACTAAGATACAAAAAAAATGCATCATAGATTATTGGCACCAGCTAGTAAACTAGTCATAATTCATTATTTAATTTTAGTGGCAGTAGTACAATTGCATATATCTATAAATTTGATCAGTGGATTTAAATGTACTTTGTGAAATGTAATTTATACATTAAAGTTGAACACAACCAGTACAATCATATACCTTTGGTTAGGATAATGGGAACAAACTATTTTGCAGAGGTTTTTCATATCCTTTTTTATTATTTGATCAGAAACATATGATAGTCAGTTTGCTCAGTTATTACTTAATATGAATAGTTCTTAATGTAAGAATACTCACAAAAGTAGAAAACCAGGGCTGGAGACGTAGTACAGCAGGTATGGCTCTTGCCTTGCATGCTGCTAACCTGGGTTCAAGCCCTAGCACCCCACCTGGTACCTGAGCCAGCCAAGAGTGAGAATAGAGATAGGAGTGAGCCCTGAGAACAGTTGAGTCTTTAAAAGTGTTGTTGGTATACTCTTATTGGCCCAGGAACAAACAAAAAGTTTAAGTAGATGAATTTGTACCAAAAAAGATAGATGATGAGTTAGAATTCACAGTTGTAGAAGTGAAATTATCTTAAGTTGCTATTTGACACCTGATCTGTTTGCACTGAATTAATTAGACCAATACAATACACATAAAAATTACATAAATCTGTACATATTTAAAACAATATGTGCCTTAAACTTATATTTAAACCCTTACTGTAATGATGCTAATTACATACAGACTTTGAGGCAGGGATAAGGCACTTTGATGATAGATGTGGGGTGGTAACAGTACACACTTAAAAAAATATAAATCTCTACTCCTGTAAGCTAATAATTCAATATATTAAAATATGGAAATAAAATAAATCACTTGTATCAATTGCCTTCCCATTGTTCATCGATTTGCTCGAGCAGGCACCAGTAACATCTCCATATGTTCTGTCACATGCTAGTGTAGCTCAAGGGCATCTGCTTGCTCCAGGAACATAAAGAACCTCAAACCATTACATTGAGTCATTGGAATGAGGTCTATAACTGTTACTGGTATTTGGCATATCAAATACAACACAGGTAGCTTGCCAGGCTATGCCGTGTGGGTGGGATACACTTGTAGTTGCCTCTTGTCTCATGCATTTATTGATAAAACAGAAACAATTTTCACAAATTATCTTTCAGTGGTGTATTTGTTATAACTCCATTAGTCATTTAATTTTAACAAGTAAACTGAATCTTTGACAGGCTGGGCTGAAGATCGGCCGAGTCTTGGGGATGGAATTCTGACGAGCTGTGGGGTCTGGATGATGAAAATCTCTGCCAGCGTGGTGTGGGGGGTTCCTGTGGGTTCTTCTGAAGCTCTATTGGGATGGTGGACTCGAAGTGGATGTTGCTTTCCGTCCCTGTCCCCTTGTGGACAGTGGAGTGCAGGGATTGCAACGGAGAGAGCTGGTAGCTGCTCTGCCTAGTGTACAAGCTAAAAGGACAAAGAACCTCTGGCTCCGGGCTCATCTCTTCGACTCCACTGTCCTCCCTGCATTAACATATGCCTTAGAGACCTGGGCCCTAGGAAAGCAGGATGAGAATGCTATTCGGGTCTCCCAGAGAGGAATCGAAAGAGCTATGCTTGCAATATCATGCCTTACTCAAGTGAAGTTCCAACCCTCCGCCGACGATTCAGAGTTAGGGACACTGTCTTGTTTGCCATGGCAACGAAAATCAGATGGGCTGGACATGTAATGCGATTTGGAGACAAGCACTGAACTAGAGCAGTTACGTACTGGATCCCAGGGGACGTCAAAGATCACATGTCCACCCACCTACAAGATGGTCAGACTTCTTCATCAAGACCCTGAACAAACAGTTTGAGGCTCTTTGTCTTCCTGAAGCAAGCATATGCCATTGGGCTACACTGGTACGTGATAGAGTCAAATGGAAATGTTACTGGTGCCTGCTCGAGGAAATCGGCGAGTAACGGGATGTCAAGTGATCAAGTGAAATTAAATCACTTGTATCACTTTTCTTCCTGTTTTTCATCATTTTGCTTGAGCGGGCACCAGTAACATCTCCATACACCCCTGCTACATGCTAGTGTAGCCCAAGAGCATCTGCTCACTCCAGAAACATGAAAAACCTCAAACCATTTGTTTAGGTCACGGTATTGAGATATATAATTGTTACTATTTTGGCATATCAAACACGACACGGGTAGCTTGCCAGGCTCTGTCTTGTGGGTGGGATACTCTCGGTAGTAGGTAGGCTCTTACTTTGTGCATTTACTGATGAACCACAAGGCCGCAAAGCTGCCACGTGCAACGGGGAGATATTGGCTTTTCTCTTGGGTGGAACTCTGATGAGCTGTGGAATCAGGATGTTAAAAATGGCGGCCCTCATGGTGCAAGAGGTTTCCTCTGGATTCTTGTGAGGCTCTGTGGGGATGACAGGCCAGGACTAGGACCTTTCTTCCCTCCCGGATGCCTCATAGTCATCCGAGCACTGGGAGAGCCAGTAGCAGCTCTACCCCGTGTATCTGTGTCTCTCTGGTTCAATCATACCTGGGCTTGAAATAGGCTTTGCTGTATGGTGGGAGTCTGACCAGCAGGGCTTGAAATTGGCTTCTCTCTTGGGTGGAGCTCTGACAAGCTGTGGAGACTGGATGTTGAATATGGTTGCCCTCATGGTGGTGGGGGTTCCTCTGGCTTCTTTTGAGGCTCTATTGGGATGACGGGCCAGGGGTAGAACCTGCCTTCCCTCCCAGACACCTTAGCCAGGTTTGGTGGTGCGTGCATGTAGTCCCAGCTACTCTGGAGGCTAAGGCGGGAGGATTGCTGGAGTCCAGGAGTTTTGGGCTATAGTGCACTATACTGATCAGGTGTCCGCACTAAGTTTGGCATCAATATGGTGACCCTCTGGGAGTGGGGATCACCAGGTTGCCTAGGGAGAGGTGAACTGTCCCAGGTCAGAAGTAAATTAAATAAATAAATAAATAAAATAATTTATTGTATGCTGCTACAGTATCAGCCTTTGGAGTAGTTGGGAAAATAGGTAGGGAAAGTCACTGTTGTGGTAGAATTGCTATTTTTTTTCTTGGGTCACACCCTGCAATGCTCAGGGGTTACTCCTGGCTCTGCACTCAGGAATTACTCCTGGTGGTGCTTGGGGGACCATATGGGATGCCGGGGATCAAACCCGAACCGGCATGGACTGGCCGGGTGCAAGGCAAACGCCCTACCCGCTGGGCTATCACTCTGGCCCCTAGAATTGCTATTGGAACACTGAAAGCCTATAACAACTGCATTATGAAAAGCTTTGTAAACCACAGTGCGTAATTTAAGAAATTAAAAAATAAACAGACATGGCCAAACGGTATGTGGAAAATATTCTGCATTGCTTATCATAAGTGTAACCCTAATCTGAACAACTGTGAAGTAGTATCATAGTCCCCGAGGTCAGGAGGTCAGCACATATGGAAAAGAATGTAAACAACGAGTGCAGGTGAGAACGTGAATGAAAGGTATCCTCATCCACCACAGATAAAATGTCAACTGTTGCAGCCTTTTCAGGTTATGGACATTTCTTAAATAAATAAAAAGACAAGCAAACAAATATATAAATAAATAAACAACTAAGAACTGAGTTTCCATATGATCTAACAATTTTACTTGGCATCTATAACAAGGATCCCAAAACACTATAGCTACCGTTCAAGGATACAAGACTGAATAAAGAAACTGACATTTATCTGTGGATACTGGATTTTGGCTTTTGTAAATAGTGATGTGATGAAGATAGGAGACTGCTTATAAGAAAACACTAAAAAACATGAAATGTGCTACTACTAGATGAATCTGGAGAATACCAAGCTGATGAAGTCAGTCAGAAAGAAGGAAAGAGAGGCCTGAACAATAGTATTAGTGAGTAGAGCATTTGCCTTGCATGTGGCTGACCCAGGTTCAATCCCAGACATCCCATTTGCCCCACGAAGCATCAACAGGAGTAATTTATGAGTGCACAGCCAGGAATAACCCTGAGTACTGCCAAGAGAGACCTAAAAAAAGGCAAAATAAATAAATATAAGAAAGGGAAAGATACCTAATGATCTCTCTCATATGTGGAATATAAGCAAACATCACTTGTATCACTTGTCTTCCCATTGTTCATCGATTTGCTTGAGCAGGT
This sequence comes from Cryptotis parvus, assembly GCA_021461705.1. Lineage (NCBI taxonomy): Eukaryota > Metazoa > Chordata > Mammalia > Eulipotyphla > Soricidae > Cryptotis > Cryptotis parvus. Next base: position 57,672 of record JAJIBD010023313.1, on the reverse strand, counting down.
GCCAGTAATGTCTCCATCATTGGGAATGAGGTCCATTATTGTTACTTTTTTTGGCATATCAAAAATACCATGGGTAGCTTGCCAGGCTCTGATGTGGCTCTGGGTTCCTCCCAGAGGGAAATAAGCAAACATAGGAGAGTAATAATAAATGACCATGAACAAGAGAGTCTAAGAACTGCTCTATAAGAATTAAGCTTATACTGGTGAGGGTTGGGGATGGAAAGGTCAGAATCAGTTACAGGGGTACACTCTGGTGTAGAGTTTAGTACTGGAACATGGAGTGTAAAGCCCTGATACAAATCATGGTGAGTAAAATAAAAATAGATATATGCAATATGCAAGCACCCACAGGGGGAAAATGACATATCCCCCCTTTGGGACATTCTCTGTTTAGAACATGCTATATATCTGTTTCTGCAAAGTCTATTTTATGTCATATTGCATGTTTTATTGTTTACAATGAAAATTACCACTGCTTGCACAGTTCTAATCCCACCTGTACCCTCTGATATCTCTTGAAAACTGAAAGCTAAGTCACCAAATTGATGACTGTTTCTTTAGCTATTGAGTGGAATTCAATAACAGACTCTATGGCCTGTCAGTGAGAATGCTTTTACACTGCCTGTAGGGATGGATCTGTCTATTTCAGGCTATAATTAAATATCGTACAACATTATTCCTACATATTTACTTCTGACAGTTTAAAGAGTATGTACCAACCATTATCATGTATCAGTCTTTTCATTCCTTGTTCCATATCAGTCTTTTGAATTTTAGTTTTCTGTTCCAGGTCATGGAAAACTATGCACAACTTTTTGACAAAAAAATAAGATGTTTCCTTCATTTTCTTTAGCTCAATTTATGAGATTGAAAATGTATTCAAATACATATAAAGAATATGTAACTTAAACCATCATTAAATGCAGTGGATAATTGCTAATATTTATCAATATTTAATAGACATACAGTAGATTTAGTGTGTGTTTCAATGTATTTAATTTTAGTAGTGAGATGACACTAGATTTGGGTGATGGTTTGGTGAGTATTATATATACATATATGTGTGTGTATATATATGTATATACATAGATATATATATATATGTACTGTTGTGATGCCATACACTTGAAATTGACAATAGTGTTAATAACTAATGACAAGTCAATAATAAAAACATTGCACCACCCCTCCTTATTATTAACCTTATTATTAATGTCATCCTGTGTCTATAGGCATCAAAATCTCTATTTTTTCTATGAATTTTAGTAATAATATAGCTACATGTGCAGCTTTATTGCATGTATTTGTATGTCGGGCGCTCCCCCGGGTCCCCGACAGTGCTGGGAAGCGAGTTCCCTTCTACCTCCGGCCGGCGAGGAATGGATGAGCACTCAGGGATCCCATGAGGTTTTAAAAGACTTTACTTATCACAGGTTCAGGCATACAAATCAGCAAAAGGAAAAACCCGATGCTTAGGATTCCAGGCTAGAACCCCAGCCACGTGTAGGCCAAGATGGCGACCACCACGTGTATAGGCTTTGGGAAAGGAGAAGAACACTTCCAAGCAGGGCGACCGCTCACAGCGAGCAACAGCCCCCAAAGAAGCTCGGGAGAGTGAAAACCGGCTAGTTTATACCCAGGCAACTCAGGCCCTCCTCCCATTGTTATGGAAAGCAGGGAGTGTTAAATGTCCTTAGATAATCCCTCCCTGCACCTCACCTAGGCCCTTTAGTGTGCTAATGTTTTGAGCCAAATGCCCTTAAAGGAGTCCTGCAACAACTCCCCTGATTAGTTTACTAATAAAAATTGAAAAGGTAAGAAATATTTAGTAATATACAGAAAATTAAGATAAGAAAAAACAATTCGAATTACAAAATGATAATACATGTTACTTTAGGATCCTAACTTGTTTTTGGACCCAAAGCAAAGTTCAAGATAAAGTGTTTTTAGCTGTCTGATTATAACGGACTATAGTTTGCACTGTCCATAATTTGTGAGAGTCAATTTGCTATATTTTATGTAAAGTCGGGTGTCTGGAACAAAGTCTGTGGGGCTACTTCTGGAACAGCAATAGCGGTGATCATATGAGTATGAGTCTTTGGAGAGCAGCGATCAGGAACTCGTTGAATTGTCAGGAACACTGGATTGGGTTTCAGGAACACTGGAACAAGTATCTCGAACTCTGGAACAGGAGTCTTGAGTGCTGGAACAGGTGTCCGGAACATCGGTGTGATATCTTGAACTCTGGAACAGGAGTCTTGAGCGCTGGAGCAGGTGTCTGGAACATCGGTGTGGGCGTCTTGCAGGGCTTCTTCAGCAAGGGAACATTGGCACCGGTAACTGTACCTGTAGCTTAGGCGAGACAAAAACACTTTTCGAGGTTAATCACAAGTAGAGATTTTAAGGCTTTGTAGGGATCCAAGTCTGGGATGGAGAGAAGAATATAAAGAAGCTCCAACATGGGTGGAGCAGGGAAATAAGTATGAGAATTGATGATTCTAAAATTGATAAATCTAGTGGATCAGCAGTGGAGTTGATGAATGTAATAGAGGTTTGTAGTGGTCAGAAATTGAGAAGGTAGTAGTTGAGACATAACATAGACACAACATTAATCACAAACATAATGGTGGCCACCACATGCACACACACGCACACATACATTTGATCGATCAATATCTTACAGCTGTATATGTGACCCATTTAGGGTGATAAATGGTAACGAGTCAAGCGCTTCATAAATATAAAGCCGGCAAATGATGGTGAGAAAGTGTCTTTTCCTGTGAATAGAGCATTGGGAAAAATTATTTTTGCAAATTATTAAATTTTTAGCGAGCACTGTTTTAGGAGTCTCGGAGTATTGAGCACTGTAGCGCAGGTTTACTGGATTCGAATATCTCATCCTGTGAACAGAATCATTAGAAAAACATTTTTTTTTATTGATTTAGCAAACATTTTTGTAATGAGCACTGTGATCAGAGTCCACCCATTTTTCCACCCTTTTTTCTTTTTTTTTTTTGTAAGAAAGAAAATATTTAGGCTGTAAGGCAAGATATTAGACATGAACCATGATCACAGACTGCAAAACAAGATCATTATTAAAAGGAACCAATCCAGGAAGTTTAAACAGCAACTTGCAATTTAAAATTTAAGACTTTATATTGAAAGAATTAGTTGTTTTCTGATTCTTGGAGAATTCTAGTCTTGACAAGTCGCAGAGGGACCCAGAGTTTCTTGGCAGGGTTATCGTCTGTAGAAATGAAAGCATAGGAGCCGGGGGCGATAGCCGGCCGGGGGTAGTTTTTTTTTGGGGGCCGGCTCATGCCCGGCCGCGGGTTCGATCCCCGGCATCCCATATGGTCCCCCGAGCACCGCCAGGAGTAATTCCTGAGTGCAGAGCCAGGAGTAACTCATGAGCATTGCCGGGTGTGACACAAAAAAAAAAAAAAAAAAGAAATGAAAGCATAGCCTCTTCCCCGAATGAGGAGGTGACCTGCAATCCATTTATCATCAATTTTCACCCAGATAGGTGAATTGACTGTTTTTTGAGTTTGCATATCTTCTTGAAAGTGACGTTCAGCCGCGGTATAGGGATCTCCTTGAGGTATATTTAAGAAGTTTAAGGTGAATAATGTTAAAGGTAAAGAATCCATTGGAGGCATGCTTGTTTTTCGTTGCTTTAATAGCTGAGTTTTAAGTGTTCTGTGGGCACGTTCAACTATTCCTTGTCCTTGTGGATTATATGGAATTCCTGTAATATGTTTGATCTGCCATTCCTCGCAAAAGGATTTGAAGGTTTTGCTGGTGTAAGCAGGACCATTATCTGTTTTTATGGTATGGGGAATACCCATGATGGAGAAGCACTGGAGTAAAAATGAACAAACAGATTTAGCTCTTTCAGACGTCATAGGAACAGCCCATATGAACTGGGAATATGTATCGATGACCACATGAAGGAAAGGTTTGTTGGGAAATAAGTTAGTATGAGTTATATCCATCTGCCACAATTGGTTTGTCTGTAAACCTCGAGGATTTGCTCCTGATACATGAGATGTACAATGTAAAGGAGCACAGACAGGACAGTTGCGGACAATTTGTCTAGCTTGTCTCCATGGGATGCCATGGTGTACATGAAGGCGGCGGGCATTTGTATGTAGAGTCTGGTGCTCTTCCTCAGCTGATTTAAATACTGGTGCTGCCAAGAGATCTGCTGCTTCGTTTCCTTGAACCATTGGCCCGGGAGTCGGCTGTGAGAACGGATGTGGGAGATGTATATAGGGAATGTTCTATTTCGGAGGAGATCTTGTAGTTTATGGAGCAGCTCCTGAATTATAGGATTATGGGCATTTAAAGAAGCAGTGACAATTCCAGGAAATAAACCAACTACATATGCAGAATCACTCACCACATTACATGGGCCAGATACATGGGATAGTAAATGTATCAGGGTGGCGAGTTCCACTTGTTGGGCAGATTTATAATTTGTATGCACAGTAGTGGTCAACGAAGGACCTGTAATTCCACCCCTTCCTGATGAGGAGCCATCAATATAATACACTGGAGCATCAGGAATGGGAGAGGAGCGGACAATGGTGGAAATTATAAAAGGTGTCCTTTTCAGAAATTCCCAGGTTTGTCCAGCTGGGTAATGATAAGATATTTCTCCTGAAAAATCTGCTAAAGCTCTCTGAAGGATTTCACTGAGTGGTAAAACAGCTTCAATTTCTTTTTTAGGGTCAGGTAGTACAATTACATGGGGATCATGTCCAAGTAATACTTGGGTTCTTGATCTTCCCTTAATTATAAGGTTAGCTATCATCTCAAGGTAAGGTGTAGCAGTACGATTCTGCTTGTTATGTAAGTAAACCCATTCTAACGGTCCAGATAATTGGGCTATAGCAGCAGTTGGAGACTCGGGAGTGTTGAAGACCAAGAACCATACCTTTTCTCCGGGATTAAATCTGGAGAGGTAAGATTTTTGAAGCCGATTCATGAAAAAATCTAATTCCTTCTGAGCTTTAGGAGTTAGCTGCCTTGGGCTATTTAAAGCAGGATCACCTTCAAGGGTGTGGAACAGGTTACTGAGCTCACAGTTAGGAATACCAAGGGAGGGGCACACCCAGTTGATATCCACCAGCAGTTTTTGAAAATCATTCAAGGTTTTGAGCCCTTTCATACTAATGGAAATTTTTTGAGGACGTACTGTAGTGCGGTCAAGAGCATAGCCCAAATATTCATATGGAGGCTGCATCTGGATTTTCTCTGGAGCTACTTGTAAGCCAGCCTCTGGTAAAACTGTCATTACATCATTATATAAATTCTGGAGATCTCTGGAATTATCACAAGCTAGCAGGATATCATGCATGTAGTGGATGATGTATGCACCAGGAAATTTAGCACGAATGGGTCGCAAAACCTCATCAACAAAGTGTTGACACATCGTAGGTGAATTAGTCATTCCTTGGGGCAATACTGTCCACTGAAACCTACGTAAAGGACCTTTATGATTAATGGAAGGGACTGAAAATGCAAACCTTTTCCGATCATCTGGGTGGATAGGTATGCTGTAAAAGCAGTCTTTTAAATCTATGATAATTAGCGGCCAATCCTTAGGAATAGCTGCTGGAGAGGGAGCCCAGGTTGTAGGGCTCCCATGGGGACCATAGTAGAATTTACATTCCTTAAGTCAATCAGCAAACGCCATTTGCCTGATTTTTTCTGTATTACAAAAACAGGAGAATTCCATTCTGAAAACGTTTCCTCAATATGTCCTAATTTCAGCTGTTCTTCCACTAGATTTGTTAGCGCCTCTAACTTTTTGGTATTGAGGGGCCACTGTGGTGTCCATATAGGTTTGTCAGACTTCCACTGAATACGGATAGGTAGTGGGCGCTTAACCACAGCGGCCCCAATTAAAAAGGGTTACTCCCGGTGTTAGGCTTATTATGGAGAGCTGGAATTGGTGCTCGACAGGGAATTGGACGAGGTATGTGGATTACTGCCCCCACTGCTCCAGCATGTCTCGACCCCATAAAGTTAAAGGCATAGGGGCTATATAAGGCTGGACCATGGCTACATTCCCTTCAGGGCCAATACACGGCAGCCACCTGGCACTCTGTCGGAGAAGAGAGGAGGAGATATTGCCTACCCCGCTCAGGCTATGGAACACTTTCTTTAGGGCCCAGTTAGAGGGCCAATACTTGGTGGAGATTATGGATATGTCTGCCCCTGTATCCAACATGCCTTTGAATTTCCTTTTATAAATTTCGATGGGTATAACCGGCCGCTTGGCCTGAGAAATTCTGGCAGTGTACCCAACTAGATAGTTAGCAGGTGGCTGGTGGGCTTGGTTCTGTGTGGCTGCATAACCAACAATGAAGTTGGCAGAATGGTTGGTACTGTTTAAGCCACCAGCTGTAGGGTGTTCGGACTGAATACACGGATCCTCAAAAAATAATAATAGTTTAGCAAGTGGTTCCCCTTTTTTAAAAGTCCATTTAGTTGGCACAGATATTGACAGTATTATCTCTCCATGAGATTCAGGATCCAGAAGTCCGAAATGCACCATAATTCCCTTAAATTTCAGCCAATCGCTCCCCTGAATTAAACCCATACTACCTGGGGAGCAGGTCCTTTTTATCCCTGTTTTTAACATGTAGGGGTCTTGACTTGGGTATATTGTGACAGTCTTAGGGCAGAGAATGTCGAGACTGTCACTGCCTGATGGGGTAGGCCAGAGAGCATTTATTGACTGTAATTCTGTGGATTCTGATTCGGAGGATAGTGGGCAGGTGGAATGAAGGAGAGTGCCCCTGGATTCAGCTGGGCCTGGGGCTGGCCCCCACCCAGTTTCCCGCATTAGGGGAGGAATAGATGTTATTTGAGCCTGCGGAGCTTGTGGAACCTGGGAGGGGGTCCATGTAACATTTCCTATAAAGGGATTATTAGAATGTTGCCCTGTATTGATAGTTTTAGGAGATGGGCAATCTCTACGGGTGTGTCCCTTCTTTCCGCAGATAAAGCAGGTTATCTGTCCAGATGAAGCCTGAGGCTGACTTCGCCTCCAAGACCGACAGTCTCTGGCCCAATGTTTTCCTTTTTCTGCACCTTGGGCATGGTCCAGGTGGGGCCCTTCGAGGGGTGGAGCTGCGATTATTAGAATAGTTTCTTCGATTATTGTTTATCCTTTGAAGTTTATTGTTTCTCCCCCCCCCTAGAGCTGTCTGACTTGTTTCTCCCCCTAGAGCTGTCTGACTTGTTTCTCCCCCTAGAGCTGTCTGACTTGTTTCTCCCCCTAGAGCTGTCTGACATTTCATCCCTCTCCTGATCCTCCTGCTGTATGGGATAAGCCTCTATATCATCCTGTGTTTTATGGGAGGTTAAACCGACATTTCTACAGGCCTTTAGATACCCCATGAGGTCATCCTTTTCCCTAATACCATATAGTAATGCTCGACATTTTTGATTAGCATTCTCATATGCTAAGTTTCGTTTTAGGATTTCTTGAGTGGTTGGGTCTTGAACCTGTCTTTGGATTGTTTCACATAATCTCCCAACAAAATCAAAGTATGGTTCATCACGACCCTGGTAAATTTTTGTATAGCTACCTAGAAATTCTGGGTCGGAACCTACTCTTTCCCACGCCTTTAATGCTGTCTCCCGAACGAATTTTAAAATAGGTTCAGGTAATGTCGCTTGTTTTGCTTTTTTTTTCCATTCACCTTCACCTTTTAGCATGGCAAAAGTTATAGTATGGCCTGATTCCTTTTCTCTTAAAGTGTCAATATTCTGGTTAACCCCATCTGCATACCACATATGCCATTGCATGTACTGTGATTTGTTTAGACAAGTATCGGCTACCGTTTCAAAGTCTCCCAATACCCACTGACTACTTTCGCTCCAATCAGCTAAATATTTTAAAGTATAAGGACTTGATATTCCAAACCTGTCTCAAGCCTTCCTAAAGGGGTTATTGCCTCAATTTTTTAAGTCTTCATGAATCGGTTTTACTTTATCTTTAGATTGGTCATGAGAAAGATTGCTGGGCTTTGCTCTTTGACTCGAGCTAATCTGTTTCTCCCCTTCTTCCTCATCAGAGCTTGTAGTATCTGGCAGAGGAACATCTACCCCATTTAGGGTATTAACTCTGGAGAGATTTTCAGCTTGGGAATTTGCCTCCTCTGGGTTATCAGCCACATTAGAATTCTTTTTAGATTTTTTTGCTGGGAATGTATATACCTTTTTCAAGTCTACAGTTTTGGGGCGTGTTTGTGAACGGCTTTTAGTTGGTTCACGCCTCAGTATTGGGTATGCGCTAGGTCCTGATTGATAAGTTATGAAATCAGAAATCTCCCCTGCGTAACACATCCATTTCTTGGTTTAAGTTTTCAAGTTTCCTATATGTTTCTTCCTTTTGTTCTTTCAATCTTATGTGTAACTTCCAAACCTCCTCTTTCTGTCCATCTATTCTATCTCTCTGTCTGTCAATTTCTTCCTCTAAGATAATGCTGATTTTATCGATATCCTTCTTCTGCTCTTCAAACTTTACTTCAAATTTTAAATCCTGTTTAATAATTTTACTTTCCTGTTCTTCTAATTTTTCTTTGAATTTTAAATCCTGTTCTTCTAATTTTTCCTTGAATTTTAAATCCTGTTCTTCTAATTTTTCCTCAAATTTTAAAATCTGGTTAATAATTTTACTTTCCTGTTCTTCTAATTTCTTTTCAAATTTTAAACTCTGTTTAATAATTCTGTCCTCAAGCTTTAAGACCAGTCTACCTGTAGCTTTATGATCCTCACTTATTTCTTCAATCGCTGAGTAAATCTCGTCCCTTAAGATTGCATTCAATTTATTACTTTCTTCCCTCTCTCTATTAAACATTGTCCTTACGCAAAGGTACAGTTTAAAAATCGCAAGGACCCAGATGATTTGTGAAAAGATAGAGTAGTTCTCAGAAAGGAACTTTATAGACTGGGCTATGTATGGTGCCGAGCCAATAAAAGATACAATGTATCTATACCATGAGATATCCATCATTTTACTCACGGTTCGGAGGCAGATGATCTCTGTCCGATGATAATTAGACCAGACGATGTTCGTGGTGCCCACACAAGGGACGTCAAATGTCGGGCGCTCCGCCGGGTCCCCGACAGTGCCGGGAAGCGAGTTCCCTTCTACCTCCGAAGCCGGCGAGGAATGGATGAGCACTCAGGGATCCGATGAGGTTTTAAAAGACTTTACTTATCACAGGTTCAGGCATACAAATCAGCAAAAGGAAAAACCCGATGCTTAGGATTCCAGGCTAGAACCCCAGCCACGTGTAGGCCAAGATGGCGACCACCACGTGTATAGGCTTTGGGAAAGGAGGAAGAACACTTCCAAGCAGGGCGACCGCTCACAGCGAGCAACAGCCCCCAAAGAAGCTCGGGAGAGTGAAAACCGGCTAGTTTATACCCATGCAACTCAGGCCCTCCTCCCATTGTTATGGAAAGCAGGGAGTGTTAAATGTCCTTAGATAATCCCTCCCTGCACCTCACCTAGGCCCTTTAGTGTGCTAATGTTTTGAGCCAAATGCCCTTAAAGGAGTCCTGCAACATTTGTCAAGTTTTCTATTTGTGTTTTATGGTGCTGGGATCAGATACATTTCTCATGGATACAAGTCAAGCTCTTTCCTACAAACTCAGCACTAGTCTCGTCTTTCAGTTTTTAATAGTAAATAATTATTTATGAACTTTGAAACATACATTCTATAATATTAACATAGAAAGATTCCATGAATTTTAATATGTGATATCACAAGCTATGAAGATAAAAGATTTATTTTATTTTATATAGTGGAAGATTTCATATGTTATATCCATTTTAGTTTGCATTTTATGTTCTGAAAGTATATAATTGGCATAGATATTTTTTCTATATTAAACTGGGGTATTAAAAAATTCCTATGGAAAAATGTTGAAGAAATTGAAAGAATGTCTAAAGAATGAATGTCTGAGAGCAACAATTGATTTCTTAAACCAGTTTTGTCCATTAGATGAAATGAAGTGAGAGATAAGAGCAACAACTAATTTGTTTAAGAACAAAAGAGGTACTATGTTGAAACATAATGGGTCAGGAAAATAGATTTCAAGTGGTAAGGAATATAAGTATACATAAAGAATAGAAAAATCAATAAATGTTTCATAATGGAAGAAAGTAATGTACAGGAGGGAGGTCAGGAAGCAGGTTTCTGCATAATTTCCCCATGTTTCTTGTCTCTTTTAGAATAATACCTGTCTTTGCTCTTGTGGTAATAACCTTAAATAATTCCCATCATGTACATACTCATCATGCATTATCTCTAGAAGAGAATCAGTTCCATATTTTAGAAAGAATATGATTGCAAAGGAGAAAAAGTATAATGAGGTGGGAGAGAGACAGTAGTTTAAAAAGGTGAAATAAGATCAGATAATGAGAAATGAAGAAACGGTATTATTGTATTATGATATGTGAACCAGACACTTTGGCTGAAAAAATTGATGAAAAGAAAGTAATTGGCTAGTTAAAAATGTACATAAGTTTCATTTCTTCCAAGATGTCTTTCAGCAAGTATAAGCTTATCAAATTCTGAGATTTTGAGATTGAGGGATTAAAAAATAATATTTCTGAGGACTGACTGCTATTGAGCTAAATGAAAATTCTTCTATAACATTTATCAATAAATTTGTCTAGAAATAAAACTGTATCTTAAAGAACACATATGTTCTTCCCTTAACTTTAGTATTATTAATTTTGAATTTGTGGGTACATCAACTTGCTCAGGAAGACATATGGGATACCTGGAGCGGAACCGAAGTGGACTGCATGCAAAGCAAACTCCATCCCACTGTACTATTCCCCATCCCTCACTTTAATATTATTGACTCAAAATATGCATATAAAATGAATATACAAACTGTAGTCACAGCATTATCCAACTGTGTACACAGTCAATGTCCTCCTAGACATGTATGTTTACCTGGAGTCAAATAAAGAGTGTACCTGTATCCCTCGTCTTGTTCTCCGTAACAGTCCTCATTTTCCCACAAATGATCTAAAATTTCTACTTTATTGTTAGGTATTTTTCACCATACCTCGTCTTGCTTTTCCTCTTCTGTCGCAGTCCTGACTAACGACAGGTCTCCACAGCCTTCTTTCCAGTCATCATTCACTGAGAACTTTACCCACCGTCCTGCATCATTTTCATACTGTCCCTCAGGCTATGTTATTTTTAATTCCTAAACATGCCAGGCTCAACCCATCAGCAATTAGCTAGTATTTTGATGTTCTTTCTTGAATTCTATATAAAATGAGCCTTAATAGAGTCAGGACTTCCCAAAGGAAGTTCTTTTGGGTATGAACAATTTAGACTAGTTAAAACAATTCTTATTCCTTCACTACCACTTGTACTTCTCAGATATCTATACAAACAGCATGCTATATCAGCTTTTAAATGAACTAGAGGCTGGATGGGTTGGTTACTTCCTACGTGCTCAGTAGTTTGGTTTCAGATAAATTTTGGTTAAATGACAAAAAAAAAATAGTTTCCCAGGTGGGCGCACCTTATTTCAAAGGACTGAGAATCTGAGCATATTTAAAATAATGGCTTTTTCCATTTCTCCTTTAAAGATACGAGATAAATTTTCTTCAGTCTTCATCTTGAGAACACAATGATTCCCTGGAAGTAAAACCCAAAAATGTTTGGACACAGAAAAGTCCACTTTCATTTTACAAACTAAAGGAGCCTAGAGATTTTGTAAATTACCATTGATGCTCCAAGTACAACTAAGACCATTGAGAGATTCTCTTCTGATCCTGGGTTTTACTCACGATAAGAATTGATCATATTCTCTCCTTACTTCTAGGGGCTGCTGTATCACTGATGATTATTTACTTAATTATCGATTATCGATTTGTTCATTTTTCTTGTGATAATAGGAATGATGAATCCAATCTCCTAGCAATTTGAATTTAAATAGTAAAAGAGTTTCTGCTGTGGACAAACACTCATCAATATCAATTCACTTAGAACTTCCGATCACAATGCGTACCAAATTTTTATTTCTTTTGTATATACATGCAAATTACAATTTACCTTTTCTCCAAAAGACAATCATTTGTATCATTGCTTGATTTTGTTGAACTTTAACCAAGTTAGAGACTATGGTCAAAATAATTGCCACTTATCAAATCATTTGTTAATATGAGAATTTTCTTCTGAACCCCTGTTATGAATAAGAATTTGTGCTAAGTAATGAGACCAGCAAAGGGGAAAATGTAATTTCTATATTTAGCATTTAATTGTCCAGTGTTCTGTTTATCAAAACATAAATGGAATGCTCAGAGTGTCATAGTGGCAGAACATTGGATATATCTGATTGCTATACAATAGCATGACAAAGCTGGTGGTCTGAATCTAGAGAAATTTATACATCACAGAGAGTTCAAGATTTCTAAGTCAAGGGGCTGGAGCAATAGTCCAGTGGGAAGGGGATTTGCCTTGCACGCGGCTGGCCCATGCTGGCCCAGTTCGATCCCTGGCATCCCATATACCCCTGAGCACCGCCAGGATTAATTCCTGAGAGCAGAGCCAGGAGAAATCCCTGAGCATTGCCAGGTGTGACCAAAAAAAGCAAAAAAAAAAAAAAAAGATTCCTAAGTCAAATTCCTGGAAAGACAGCAATCTTCCCAAAGATATAGTAGAAGATGTATTTTTACTACTTCTAGAATGTGGTAATTCCAAGTTTTCCTTAAATGATAACCGATTCACTCCAATATTTAGTGTCATTTAGCCTATTGACTACCTGCCCATATCTCTCTTCTTTTATCTGTCACTAAGAACTTTCTGTTTCTATGTTCCAGAGAGAACACTCAAAGTACTGTGTGGCTCATAGAGCACTACCAGGATTGTTTTTAATGATTCATGGAGCAACACTTGACCTAAGTTTCTCATAAAGATGTGATTGCAGTTAGGATACATATAGGTAACACAAAAATTCCTCCTCTGCCATAACAACCTTCTACCATAAAAAGTAATGCTCATGGGTTCTATATATCAGAATTGGAGATACATTTTAGATACATTTTAGGGGTCACAATTCACTTGGCCAATAAAATACCAAAGTTTACAGAATTTTTTCTTAAAAAGTGGAAATACTGCACACACGTAACTATCTTTTATGAAAATACATACTTTTAGGATACTTTACACTGAGTTTCAATTTGTTTTTTATTTTAATTTTTAAATATTAAAACACCATGATTCACAAATTTCCTCAGAGTACAGTCACAAGTATTCACTGTTCAATACCAGTTCCACCACGTATGCCCCTACCACCCCCCAAAGGCCGCAGCCCACCACCCACCCCCCCATTCCCACAACAGCCTCCCAGTTTGTTACGACTACAGTCATCATTACAATGTATGTGGGCAAGGTCCTGGAAAGCACCAGGCCCTAAACGTAGTTGTTACCTAAGCCTGGTGCGTGGCTACGGGTCGAGCGCCATGGGTAGAAACTGGCGCAGGTGTGCGTCTAGACCTTCTCTTCTCCACCAGGACTGATCTTAATTTGCTTTTTTTTTGTTTGTCTTATCTTTAAGACAAACTACAATCAATACTGTTCATTTGATTTTAGCATAGAATACATTTCAATCTGTAATGGTATTGAATTCTCAAAAAATGTAATCAGCATCTGGCATATGATTATCCCAACTCATTCGTAGCAAATCTCACAGTAATTCAGAGAATGATTGTACTTCTTTCCTTTTTAAAATGCAAGTAATGCAGTACTGCTCTTCCGGTGCTGGCCATTAAGTGGCCACTAGTGTCTGTGTGGTACTGGGACCCTTCATAGTGATATCCAACAGTTCAAAGGACCTCTGGGGTTCCACTCAGTAAACTTTGGAGAATCTACAGTGTTGAAAGGGGCACCAGCATACCCCCTTAGCTGAGATCAGTACAGCATGCCCCTCCACCCATGATGCCAGGGCGGGACAAGATAAACAGAGTAAGGGCCTATGGAATGCAGGTGGGTTGTGAGAGATGACCCAATATACATGCAAGACGTGCACTGCTTGCTTGCATATGTGAGATGCGCTCTGCCTGCTTGCTCATGTAACCTCACACCCTAATGTTGACCTCTGAATCTATAGGCTAAGAGATGAACGTACCTTTGACTAGATAGGCTGGAGAATGTCTGTGGGGTTACAAACTCATTGGCTATGTACTGGGTGCGCTTGGCTGTAATGGCCAATAAGAGCCTATATAAGATTCCCCTTAAAGAGGCTCGGGGTATTGCCCACTTAATCAGACCTGCGTGTCCATGTGGGAGCCTGACCCTGGCTAGCCAGTCCAATAAACTCGGCTTTGTTAATTGCATTCTCATGTAATTTTATCTCTCAAAGGGGATAAGATTCTTGGGCCCTAACAGTGTCAGGATTGCACCAGTGCCGGCTACAAGCATGCCTGGACCTTAACTCAAATGTTAGCTCTCATGTCCCAAGGTTGCTGTATTTTGAAAAAGATTGAAGGTTACTTTAATCCTCCAATCATAAAAGTTTTGATACTCATAAATAATTTAATTAATATTTTTTGTTTACCTCATTTCTTCCCAAAGGACTTGAATTTTTAAGAGAAAATGTCATAATAACAATATTGATTCTAAGGATTAAGATAGTGTTAACTAGAAGAGTGCCATATTTTCTTCCATATTCAGGGAAAAATGTATTTAACAAGTTTGCTTTGACTTATTTTGTGAACTCAGAATTTGAGGACAGTGCTATTTGGTTATTTTACCAGCCTCAATGATTACAGATGCTGCTGAAGAGAACTGGTGAACCAGTAAAAGGAGGTTTAAAAAGCAAGAAAATTCTGCCAAAGGCCTTTGGGGCTTGCTATCAAAGCAATTCTTACGCATCCCATAGAGGCAGAGAAAATGGAAAGTCTGAGCCAGAGGTAACATCAGCAGAGTTGATGAAATGAGAAGTTGTGCTCATAGGCCTCAGTCCCATCATCGCATCTTCCTCTTTATTGATATGTTCCTACTGAGGATAAGATGAGAAAAGACTTCTGGAGGCTGGCTGGCCGGCTTGCCATTGATCAGTTCCAAAAGCGCTTGAGGTGAAGGAGGCTTGGCTTGCATACGAAGAGTGAGTAATCTTCATTCCATAGAACTAAGCTCTCACAGACTGCCTCCGAAGCACAAAAATGATCAAAGGGCTAAAAATATGGAAAGGCACAATGTGATAGATTCTTGTTCGCTGAAAAAGAAATCATATGATAAACTAATAGTAGAAGACAAGAGGCTAGAGAATGCCAAGGGAATTGAGCTATTTATCTCCAGTGATATCACTGATAAAATTATTTGGGGGTTTTGAGTAAGCTTTAGGCTTTGGGAGGTCAAGTTATAATCTTGAAATATTGATGTTTTATAGCGTGTGCGTGCATGTGTGTGTGTGTGTGTGTGTGTATGTGTGTTCATGACAACAGTACTCCTAAGGCATCCATTGATAGAACAAAAAGAAAAACAAATAATTTTATTAAAGAAAACTAAATCTTGAACCCATTAAAACTAGAGTTTGATTCATGGCCCAAGTATTATTAAAATTATGATTCTTTTGATGGATTTTTTATTAAGTAATAAAAGTCTGACTAGTAAATTTAAGCATCTAATGGACTTTATCAAATGAATTAAAATGATTCATAAATCGGGTAGCATTCTACCTAGCAAGTAGAAAAGGTTACAAAGGACTGCAGAAGAGAACAGTTTATAAAGGAGGTATAATTACTCTAAAAACATTAAAGATAAATTCCGGGGCTGGACTGATAGCACAGCGGGTAGAGTGTTTGTCTTGCATGTGGCCAACCTGGGTTCAATCCCTTGCATCCTGAACGAAGAGCCAGGAGTAACCCCTGAGCACGCCAGGTGCGACCCAAAAAAAAAAAAAAGGGGGGCTTAGGTCACATTAATGTGGGAAATGAGAGGGTTCTAGGTGACAGATCACTTCATCTTAGATTTGAAGGTAGAAATAATTAACTCACTTGTCTGAACTGAAGTTTCTATGCTGACAGGTTAGAATGCTTTCCTGGAGGAACTTATATCTGAGCTTAGAAGTTAAGTTTAACCTGAGTCTTAGTTTTATAGCATGAGGTTTAGCATATGTAATTCAATTTGGAGACTGTTCTCTTGAATAATTTGTTTTCCTTTCATTACCTTCATGTCTTGGAATCAATAATATCTTAATAAACAAAGATATGGTCAGCTTAAATGCATTGCCCTTAGAGGATCTCTATTTTAGAATCACACTCAGATCTTCTAAGCTCTCACATCCTGACATTTTCTACAAATATTAGCAAAGACAGAGATATAGCTTGTCAAAGGGAATTTATTTTCTTTTGGTCACCCTGATCACATCTAATCCTCATTAGAAAGAACAAATGTTGCTTTAAAAAAACTATTAGGCACTGAGGAAGAGGTCAATGGAAATTAGTTCCAAAAGAAAAGAGACTTGAACAGCTCCCAGCAGAGAGGCAGAAAGCCATATAAATGGAGACATCAATTTGAAAGAAAGGGCCTCAGGCCTGTGTTTAATGCTCAGCCTTTCAGTGAGTCCCCTTTTGTCTTTCAAGTTTTCTGTATCCTCTCTCACAGATGCTTACCTGTCTCTAAATGAACACTGTGCATCCTTTTGGAAGTTTATTTTCATGCAACATCTGTGAAAATTTTGGCTTTAGGTCTTATATCAAAGCTTCTGTACCTAATGATAGCACAGATGAGTCTACAGAAACAGCTTTGCCGGGAAGGCACTACCATGTGGCACAATATTTGATGCTTGATGCAGCATTCATTTTCAAAAGTTAAGCAAGGTACTTCAAATGAATGTTAGGAAAGAAATAACTTTCCTCTGCCAAATAAATGATGCCAATATGGTAAAATGAGTGATTTTGATGCTGCTTCTTCAGCAAATCTCATTTGAGATTTTTAAAGCTCTGAAAAAAAGCAAATCTTTGCATGGATTTTGTGATTATCTTGACTTTATGTTGGAACCAAAAAATATAGCAAATGCCCTGAACTACTTCACAAATGAAACTTACCTGTGTGTTTTCTACTTACCTCTGTCTGCTCAAAAATGCCATTTTGTATGACATTTTATTTATCTGTCAGACTTGCTCAGATCAAATGGCAACAGCTCAGGATGAAACGGAGATCGGCTGACAAGACAGCAACATTCCCAGCATCAAAGACCACCCTGTTTCTTTATGGGGGAAAGGACTGAGGACCACCTGGTGTAAGGAAGCCCCCCATTCTGCACTCTACTCTTCCTCACAAAACCCCTACAGAAAGACAGACCAAACACACTGGTCCCTGTTCTCTGTTCCCTTTACCTATCTAAGACAACTTAAAAACCTACTTAGCTTCTTCTAAGACTCGACTCTGTCCCAGCCTCTTTGGAGGCTGGTAGGGTCTGACCTGGAGCACATTCCAATAAACTCCTATTTCTACACTTTACTCATCTCTAGCCCACTATCTGTGCCTCTTGAGGGATCTATCATTAACTTTCACAATAATCTAAGAAGTAGTAAATTTATCTATCTTATGGATGAGGAACATTATATTTTAAAAAGTCACATGATGATTTAAAGGTGACTTTATAAATTAATGGGTAAAAGAAAAATTCAAACCTTCTAAAGATTAAAACATGGAGCCTCTGTTCTACATGCTCCAAGAATATTCTTCTCATATTTGATAATTGCTACTTCCAAATATGGAATTCAAAGAGAGGCTAAAGAAAAAGGCCAATCATTCTGATGTAGGTGGACTCCCATAGGTGGTTTAAGTGAGGCAGAGGAGAAAGAGATGGTCACTTTCTCCCCCAGCCACCTCTACCGCCCAGACCAACTGAACAGGCTGAGGACTGATAAAGTCTGTGATGAGCCCCTGCACAGGTGGGCCTGAGCCCCACCAGACCCAAGAGGTGGCCGTCAAACCACCACTGATGTCCACTTGAACTCTAGGCTCAGGAGTTGATCCCCACTACCGGAGATTTCTCAGGGAGCCACGGACTCAGGCTGAAGGGAGTAATTGCTCTCTGCAGGAAATGAAAGTCTGTCCTAGGCCTTACCCAGGGTTTGCTCAGAGTCCTTGCCTTACTTGCAGAAAAAGAATTTTCAGAAGTTGACAAGCAGTGAAGTAAAACATTTCTTATGGAGGTTTTGGAAAGGGAGTGGAGGAGGGAAAGAGAGAGAGAGTACACATCTCAGGAGAAAGATGCTGGCAACAATCTTCTCAGGCTCCACAGTGTTCAGCCACACTGAGTCAAGCAGCACATGGGCTCGGGCAGCATATGCGCACTGTCCTTTGGCAGGATGACTTTTATAGGGTTTTCCCCAAGCTATTCCCACATGGGGCTTCAACCTAAGTTAGTCCATTGCTAGGGCCATTACCAAGTGGAGCAGACTTTGGTAGTGGTCTTTGAAAATCTCCTTTTCTTGATTCTGTTCCCACTGGATCTTCTGTCCTGGAATGTAACTGGATTAAAGACTGGGCAGAGAAAGGATGATCTACCTTCCTCAGGGTCTATTGTTGATGAAGGTCTAACCAAGTCTTGGTTCCTGGTTCCAAAAGGTGACTCTGGACAGCATTAGGGCTAGTTTTATTCCCAAAAATTACATTGTCATGCTTCCACCACCACCCCACATCTGCCTGCCTACATCAATTCTTGGTTTGTAGCAGTCATTTTAGTATGCAAGGAAACTAAGGAAACTTGTCTCTAGTCAGCAAGGATGAATAGATAGCTTTGTCTATTCACCATGTCATATACATTTATAAAAAGGCAACATAGTACAGAATTTAAGTCACTTGCCTTGAAAAGAGCTGCCCCTGGTTTAATCCATTTCCACATCTATGGTCCCTGAGCAACTCCGGTATGATCTCTGAGCACAGAGACAGATGGAAGTCCTGAGCATCTGTAAGCACGGTCCTCTGTGTGGTACAAGTTATATATGTCTTAGCAGTTACATATACCAACCAGAGATTTTTAAAAGTACCTTATATCTCCAGTCTCTGTCCTTGGCTCATCTTCTAATATGAAGAAAGAAACTAGAAATCAATGACTAGAAATCAAGGACAGTAGAATAACGTATCCCAAGGACAGAGGTTTGGGTGTTTAATGTCTGATGGCTGCAGCCTAGTTTATGGGTCAACCGCCATCATTTTTTTTTATTAGTGACCTACCACGACAGCTATTTTCACTATTTTTGTGTATAGCCACTTCTATTATTTTTAAGTAGATAATCCAAAATGCCTCTCAAAGCATATAGATTTGTAATATGGGAATGAGGTTCACGTTTACTGTCATGAAGATGTATAGTGTATGTTGCTTGATTTAAAACTGCATAAATGTCTTGATAACTTATTCAAACTTAGATCCTTTAAATACCAGTCCCTATGTAAGACAAATATGCCTTCGATAGTAAAGTTATGAAAAATTATTATACCTTTGATATATAAAAATAAGAATCTTGCATCTAAAGGCATTATATATAAATAGATCTTCCGGTATTAAAAAAGCATGCCACTGAAAATTAAAGATTATCATTATGAATTCTGGATGATTTATTGCTCTAGTCATATTTCTTTTAAACAAGAAATGTCACTTGACTGAAAAAAGCATAATAGAAACCTTTGAATGCACAGAAGATAATGCTATAGTGCGCTAAGGAGCTCAGGTTCTGACCTCAGACAAGATTGAAAGCAAAGGACTAGAAATCAAGTGCCTGAGTTCAGAAAATACTTAAATAAAGGGAGAGAAAAGGAAAAGGCTGAAGGGAATCTCACAGATCTCAGATTCTGGTAGGGGTCACTTGAAAAAGAACAGTAAACAGCAGTGCCTTTTCTGTTTCACACTTTTTTAATAAGGGGGAGAACTATGAGCATTTTGTTGTGGGCCAATAAAACAGGGGAGAGGAAACTTAGATGATTGTTTTCTTGTGACCATTAGTCTGCATTATTGGGCCAACAAAAAATATTATGAGAATAATAATGTAAGTGACCAGCTTATCAGGCACTATCAAGGCAACCCTGTGATGTTTCATAGTTCTCATTCACTTTCTTTTTTATCTCATGTCCCTAACGCTGCCTTCCCCATTTCCCTTTTTGACTATCAGTACTAACTAAATGCTATCCAGAAGGAATATTGGATAAGGAATTTTATGAATTTATTGTATAGCATATATTAGACCACTGCTAGCATTACCCTAAGAGAAGAGCTGACTGAAACACTTGTAAACACAAATGTGGCCAAGTGCCAGTCATTTTGAAATATATATATATATATACACATATATTATAGATATATGAAATATATAATATATATAATAAAAATGCTTTATCAATTAAAATCAAGCTTGAAAGTCAATCAATAAAATAGTTATTACAAAAGAAAATAAAACAAACATCTTAAGATCAAAATAAATTAGAAATTATATTAGAATGAGTGATCCATGTTCTGGTAGCTGTCAGTGTCCTTTCTCTGCCCAGACCATGTCACCAGAGGAACGCATCACAGACATTCTGGAGGCACTTAGGAAGCATGATGTGATCATTCTGAAGCATGGGAGAAAGCTCTGAAGCCTTCATTTTGGCAATAAAAATATGAACAGGATTAAGCTAAATTGAGGGAATGCTCATTAGACGCACACATAATACTCTTCATGGACCACTAACAAATAAAAATATGAAATGCAAACCACGGACTGTACTTAAAAGAGCCACTCAACCACAGCAATTCTGAATAGCAAAAACATTTGATTTATTTCTATTATCTAAGTTATCCTGACTAATAGATTTTTCTAGAGGAAATTGTTTAGAAAATTAATGCATCTGCTTTATAAGTGTGCTATTCTACTATAAATTTGCATTCTTAATATCACATAGCAATGTATTTTATTACCTACAATACTATCTGAATAAACTTTTCAGGAGGAGGTCACATATAGCTTGTACTAACACCACGAATGCACAGTGCTCATTTGCAAACAAATAAATATGTGTGAGAGAGAGAATAAAAAAGCTAGAGAGAGAGAGAGATTCATGTTAATGGTTGAGCTTTGAAAAGGGACTTTTTCCTTTTAATAGATATATGTTTATATGTCTTCCTGCCTCTCTCCTGGTTGCTAATACTCTTTCATCAAGACATGTTTTGATATTCTGTGGGCATGTAGTATGAAACAAATGGAAAAGAATTCTAAGTGTAATAGGAAAAAAGGAAAGACCAGAATCCCAAGATGTCTCCCCACACTCAACCAATTTCCATGTAGAGAACAGGAGGAAATGTTTGCTGAGGGGATGTCATACCTCTAGTGGACATTAGACCTGATAAGGGGCAGTGCAACCAGCATGAGGCAGTGACTGCATGTCCATCACGCATGTAGCAACTTTACTTCCCATTAGGATCCTATATATGATTTCAAAGAAGCATATGGGCCACATTTAATCATTGTCAGCTACAAAGCAACTACATTATTATCTACAAAACATCTAGGCTACTTCATATCCTAGCCATAAATATATTCCAGGGTTAACTCTTTATGTGTACACTAACCTTAGGAAATTAAGAGAGAATTGTGGCATTTACAAGGGTCTGGGACTCACAGACATGGGGCAGAGCTGCTACTGGTTCCCCCTGTGCGCAGCTGCTCACGAGGCACCCGTGAGGGGTGGCATGTTCTACCTGGCCCACCACCACAGCAGAGCCTCGCAACAAGCCAGATGACCCCCCAACTCAATGAGGGCCTCCAGTTTCCACATCCAGACTTCCCCCTCCTCAGAACTCCACCCAGCAGACTACCCTATCACAGCCCGGCTCATCGAGATCCACCCTGCAGCAGTCTTTTTTAAATCCGGCCCAGGTATGCTGATCTAGAGACTCACAGACATGGGTCAGAGCTGTACTGGCTCTCCCTGTGCCCAGCCGCTCACGAGGCGCCCATGAGGGATGGCGGGTTCTAGCCCTGGCCCGTCACTCCAGCAGAGCCTCGCAACAAGCCAGATGACCACCCCCCACTCCATGAGGGCCTCCATTTTCCACATCCGGACTTCCCCCTCATCAGAACTCCACCCAGCAGACCAGCCTATCACAGCCCGGTTGTGATATCGCATAGCGGCGCACAGTTCATCAATAAATGCTGGATTTATAGATGACTACAAGAATATGCTACCCACATGGCAGAGCCTGGCAAGCTATGCCAAATACCAGTAACAATTATAGATCTCATTCCCATGACCTGATGGAATGGTTTGAGGCTCTTTATGTTCCTGGAGCAAGCAGGGGCCTTTGGGCTCTACTTGCATGAGACAGGACATATGGAGTAGTTACTGGTACCCGCTCAAGCAAATCAATGATGAACTGGAAGACAGTTATAGAGTGATACAGTGATACAAGAGTCTGACAGGGAGGTGTCAGAACTGGCCCTACTCAGACCCAAGTGGGCTCAAGGCATTCTTTGCGGATTGTGGTGCAATTTCGTAGACACACGCTACAGATCAGGGCCTAGCTCACAGTGCTAGCTCACACCGCTGATCACGGACTAATTCAGTAGCTCCCCAAGAGTAGGCTGTCTTCCAACAAGGGTCAATAATACTTTGTTTTCTTTTATTCTTTCTCCTGTTTCTTTTGGTATTTGGGCCACACAGGATTGCTTATGGTCTATTCCTGACTCTGTGTTCGGTATTCCCATGTATAGTACTTGGGGTACCATATGGTGTCAGGGATAAAATATGCCTTTTGAATACTAAGTATGTACTCAGTGATTTGCGTTATCTCTTGACCCCATGTTAAGCATTGGGAGGTCTGCATATGGATGTATGATACTAACTTCAAATAAAATTAATCATTAAAACTATGGTAGTCTTTGTTATTCCGGAATAGGGAAGATTTGTCTGGGGTTTCTTTTTTTGTTCATTAATTTCAAAATTACCTAGACTAATTTTTTAATCCCTTAAAGAGAGCCCTATGTATGGGAATTGAGAGATAGTACAGCAGGTAAGATGCATGCCTTGCAAGAGGTCTACCCAGATTCAGCACCTCAAGTACTGCCAGGAGTGAACCCTTAACACACAGCTAGAAGTAAGCCTAGATCACTGACATGTGTTTACCACCACTACTGACGCCACCAGCCCCATCCGCCATCCACACACAGACACCAACCGCCGCTTACTCATAACAAAGTTATACTTATTAAAGTTTCTTTCATTTGTCTGGAGCAATTATACACCAAGTAGGGTGGTTATCTTGCAAATAGCCAACCCATCACCAGGACAAACTATGGTTCCCCGTGTTGGGCCAGGAGTGAACCCTGAGTGCAGAGCCAGGAGAAAGCCTTAATAATTGCGAGGTTGACTTCCCAAACTGATTTTATATACATATATAGACATATTCATATATATGTACAGACATATATATAGATACAGATACATATATGGATATATGAATCCATATATATCCATATGCATATGCATATATATGGAGTGAGAAATTTCAAATATTCTAAATAAAAATAACACTATGCTATAGAGGGAAACAAAGGGAATGATGGTAAGAACAGACATTGAAAAATCAAATCTGATATACGTGCATTTATGTTTATTTTAGCAATGTTTAATAGGCAGGGTCTGGAACCAAGTCTCACTTCACATCACCGAGAGATAAAGAAGATGTAGCATTGTAGCACATTGGCAAACCATTCAGCTATTAGTAAAGTCGAAATTTGCTCTTCAATAAAACACAGAAAGAACTAGAGTGTCTTTCTATGCAATATAAGTCAAAAGGAGGAAGACAGTTACACGATTATTTTACACGTAAGTGGCATCTAAAGAAAAAAATTTTTTAAAAATCTAATGAAAACAAACTTTAATAAGACCACAGAATTGAAGGCTTTGAGTTAGAGATAAAGTTAAGTAGGCATGGACTGAGGAGTCCGGTGAACTCTGAGAGAGGGATACTGGCCCTTAATCAGTGAGCATGGATGGTAGCATCATATCCCGAAGGTGTATAACATTGTATGTGTTTGGAACAACAGAGATAAGATAGCACCAGGGTTAAAGCTCTCACCCTGCACATGATCAACCCAAGTTTGATGCCTTTTACCTTAGTAGTTCCAAATATTTCCATGAGTGACCACTTTGAACTAAAAGTAATCCCTCAACATTTCTAGGTGGGGTTCAACCTCCTCTCCCAAAATAATTAATTTAACAATAAAATAAAATTTCATACTATTTTAAACCAATATTAACACAATAAAACATTAAAATGTCTATAGAAAATGTAGAATTTTGTGTCTTACAAAAGCCTGTAATTAACTGTGACATATCAACATACTGTTCTCAGTACAGTGAACTCACTTGATGCTTTCTGCTTTCTGCGGTGCTTGAGTTGTTCATATTCTTTATTTCTGAGTGGGATTGGGCTGTGCGTAGGGCCACACCTGGAGGAGGTCAGTGGTTACTCCTAGGCCTGCACTCAGGACCTATTCTTAGCAGCCTTGAGGAATAATATGGGCCACCAGGGATTGAACCTGGGTCAGCTGTGGGAAAGGAAAACACCCCACCCACTGTACTACCTTTTCAGATCCATACTTGTTTATATTTCTTTATTGAACTTAATAATAAAGGGAAAGAAAATGACAATTTCAGGGAAAATGTGTTTATTGTATTATGTTTGTTAAGTGAAGAACACTCCTCCTGATTATTTTTCTTTCTGTAGTGGTAGTAGTGTTAGTAATACTAATAATAATAATAATAATAATAATAATAATAATAATAATAATAATAATAATTGTAAGCAATATCTCAAATGAATGCCCACAAAATAGAGTTTGTTTCTAGGCTTGCATAGCTGCCTCAATCATGACCAATATTGGATTGAGCTCACAGTCTGCAGTGATTCTCCTTGATACATCTCATTCTACAAAAGTCAACTCTGGACAACTTAAAGGGATTGAATAAAGACACCTTCCTTGCATATCATAGATAATTATGGCTGGAAAATCAACAATAATACAAGCAGGATGTGCTTTCTAAAAAAATAATAGCTTGGTCATAAACGGAACAATTTTAGGATTTTCACTGTGCTCTGCACTTTATGTAAAGATACGATGAAGGGACCAACTTGGAGACTGTACTTAAATGCAACGTTAAAGCCCATGAAACATTCAGCAAAATTATTATAAGGTGGTCTGTGTAAACTACCTATATGCCCCTTACGAGCTGAAAATTAGTGAAAATGTTTGATCTCACACATAATCCAAATCATTGTTGGAAACATTGCACTACAATAGTATTAGAAATATATAAGCAGTATTCATCTTACAGTTCACAATCAAGTGACCAAATGTTAAGACTCTCTTGGGTCAAAACCCTAAGAAATATTTGTTTTACTCTTTGGTGTTGAAGAAATATTTATTCCACTGAGAACCAAGTGGTCAGTGGGATCAGTGGGGTCAGAGAGGTCAGCATTATTAACCCTGAATAATGAACTCAAGGAAATTATCCAAAGGATCCCATCACAAACAGATTCCAGGTTATATACTCTGATTTCCTCCACTGATCTGCACAGTAGTCAGATCATTGTCAGCCATAAATGATCTATCTTGACACTGGGGAGATTATAAACTCAGAAACATTTTTTATGAATCTTCATAGGTCCAATTCTCAGAGCTACTAGCTATCACAATAGCTGTGGTTAAACAATGCTTGGTTGCTGGCAGTTAAATGCTACTACCTGGATAAGGCTGTTTCACAACCCATTTGTGGCCATTATTTATAGTGAGACAAGTTCTGTAACGGCCTTTTCTTACCTTCAGCTCTAAAGAGAAAAAAAATAATTCCACTTGTGAACTATTTAGTGATGCTGCTGCTGTCTTTTCACCGGTTCGTTCATGGGGCCTTGATAAATTGTGTGTCCCTTGGGTCTTCCTAAAGAACATAATATTCTTGTTCATCTTCCAGCTACAAATATTATATCCATTCTAGCATGTCCACTTTCCTGAACTTTTTAATATTTTAACCATAATCTGACATGGAAATTCACACATTTCAGTTTTGCTTGGCTTAGCCATTCTGTATTGCCTGCTCCTAGGAGCAATTTTATTAGCTAGTTTGTACAATCTCCTGAGGTTCTTTCCAGGATGCTAAATCCTTTATCTCCATAGAGAATTCCCCAGTAAATAAACTCACCTCTTTCCAATTTTATGTTACAATCTCTCTGATGAAGAATCTTCTAATCCTGTGCTGCCTATATTTCTTAGACTTCGGCTGATACATTGCAGCTAAGTGTGTAGCTTCCTTAAATTATAGCTCTTTCCTTCCTTATCAAGACAGCACGGCTTAGGCCACCTGATGCTCTCTGACTTAAACGAGTTACTGACTGAGCAGGCAGAAGTAGAAATGAGTATAAATCTTGAGTGGCATATGTTTCATCTTTCAAGTTGACCATTATTAATAGGGTGGGATGGGGCAATTATTCTGCCTTTGTAAGTTCAGAAGAATTAAGGGAATTAAGGTTTTCAGAAGGCATGCATGAATTGCTAGACACCAGGTATTAGAGCCCTAGATTTTCCCAGTGGGCATAAGAAATCTCTCTGTTCCTTGAGATTTTTAACGTGCTTTGAAGTTAGCCTCATAGACCAATATTTCTCAGTTTACACAGCCAGTTTTCTCTGCTGTTCTGGCCACAAGACAAGAAGACTTTTTGCCTCTACCAGGGAGTGTCTTTGACTTTTTGTAGCTCATTTTCAATGACTTTTTATTTTCCTTATTCTGTAGAAAAATTGCAGTGCATTCGAGTGCATCCAGTACCAGAGCTGAGATGACAGAAACTGAGGAAGATCTTAGTGGTCTCAGAGCTTCTGAAGTACTTTGTATCCCTGGGCTCTAACTTTCAATTCCACTCATTTCACTCTGATAATTCCTCTCATCCAAATCTCTACAGGAGAAATCCTTTTCTCTTTACAAGTGTCTGCACTGTCTCTGACCTAAATGTTGAACTCATTGTCAACAGTGTCTGACAGAAAGAATATATTTTGGATCTTAATTTATATAACAAGCAGTGGAAAGAATATATTTTGGATCTTAATTTATATAACATGCAGTGGAGGGCAGTTTTATTGGGGGCAGGCAGAGGGTCACAGGGGTTAATTAATCCCTGCATACTGCAGCCAGTCTAATTAATCCTGGTTTGATCTCTGCAACATCTATAGTCCACCACTACCTGAGTGACCCTTATGCACAGAACCTGAGCTCTATATAAGTAATAACACCTATAGTAAGCATATTATAGTATAATATATAATATTATATATACTATATAATATAGTAAGTATATAATATTCTATAGTACTATTGTATATTTTATATCCTGATATATTATCATATAATAAGTTATGAGTACTGCCAGGTGTAATCCAACCCATACGTTCCCAAAGAAGAAGTTTAACTAACAATAAATGTTGGAATTTTAATTACGTATGATAGAGTAAAGTTGTTTTTCTGCCCTCTGTTAGGTAATTTAATGCATCCCAAATTAAAAGTAGATGAAAAATTAAAAATAAGTATTTACTTTTTAGAAAATAGAAAATGTTACCTTCAACATGCAATTTTGGTGTTATAAATAAATTTGACCAAATTGAAGGTGAACTATAAGATCCCCAAAGTAGCAATTCACATCTCACAATAAACTTCCGAGACAGATGCATGATTAGCCTCAGGATTTTAATTTGAAGCTCAAAAATGAGCAAGTGCTTTTATCTTAAGGAAGAGATGACTGTTGAGAAAATGCACACACAAACCAATTGAACAAATAACAGCATTCCAACAGAATTATTTACATAGTAACCAAGTGAAGACAACTCAAATGTTTGCAGAGAAATAATAGAAAATAATAAAGAATGTAGAACAAATTACTGGATTTGGCATATCGAACACGTATTGGACAGCTTGCCAGACTCTGCCATGCAGGCGCTATATTCTCATTACTTTGTGGGACTCTCTCAGAGGGGTGGGTTGCTGGCTGCGCCTAGCGGGAAAGCTGGTTTCTGCTCTGCCAGGTGTACTGACTTTGACCGAGAATGTGGAAAGATAGGTCTACAGCTGAATCTAAAGAAAACAATGTTCATGAAGAATGAACTAGTTCCTGAGGCCCCATTCACTCTCAATGGAACAAACATCTCTGAATGCAGCAGTTATGTGTACCTAGGTCGAAATCAACATGATGAAAGACCTAAAACCTGAGCTGCGCAGGAGGAAGAGAGCGGCATGGAATGCCTTCAAAGGCATCGAAGAAAGGACAAAAGAACCTCTGGCTCCGGGCACATCTCTTTGACTCCACTGTTCTCCCTGCATTAACATACGCCTCAGAGACCTGGGCCCTACGAAAGCAGGATGAGAACGCTATTCAGGTCTCCCAGAGAGGAATTGAAAGAGCTATGCTTGGAATATCACGCCTCACTCAAGTGAGAGAAGGAATCAGGAGTTCTGACCTCCGTCGCTATTCCAGAATCAGGGATGCTGTCTCGTTTGCCAAGGCATCGAAAATCAGATGGGCTGGACATGTAATGCGATTTGGAGACAACTGCTGGACTAGAGCCATTACCGACTGAATCCCACGAGATGTCAAAAGATCACGTGGCCGCCCACCTACAAGATGGTCAGACTTCCTTGTAAAGACCCTGAAGGAACTGTTTGAGGTTCTTCATATTCCTGAATCCACCAGATTCCATTGGGCTACATTGGCATGTGATAGGGTCCAATGGAAATGTTACTGGCGCCCGCTCGAGCAAATCGATGAATAACGGTATTCAAGTGATCAAGTGAAGTAGAACAAATAAAATAATAGAAACATTTTTTAAAGTTATGGCACTTTTTTTGGCTTTTGGGGCTGCATCCGGCAGTGCTCATGGGTTACTCTTGGATCAGCACTCAGGAATTATGCCTGGCGGTGCTGGGGAGACCATATGGTATGTCAGAGCTTTAACCCAGGTGGGCTGCATGCTAGATAAATGTCCTACTTCTGTGCTATTGCTCTGACCCCCCATCATGGCACTTTTTTATATGAATATTTCAGTGAAGACTGTATAGTGCAGACTGGAATATATAGCTATGTAATATGTAGAACATAATATCATATATAGCTATATATAGTACAATATATATTATATATAATAATAATAGACTATATAGCTATATTACTGGTTTTGGCATATTGAATACTCATTGGACAGCTTGCCAGGCTCTGCCGTGCGGGCGGTATACACTTAGTAGCTTGCTGGGCCAAGCATTGCCAGGAGTAACCCTTGAGCATCGCTGAGTGTGATGTTGCTCTCCGCCCTGACAAGCAGGACATACCCTTCAGCCATTCCATGTAGCCGGAGGACACATGGTCTGTGGCCCAGTTGTTCCACTGACGGTCCTTGATGAGTGCAGCGAACATGGTCGCGGTACAGATGGTAAAGAAAGATGACCGCCAGGTGTCCATAATCGTGTCGCCCCACATACTGGGTCTGCGATGGCAGAGGTGGGAGCTGGGCAGTGAGCAGAACCCAGACTCGGTCCCGTGGTGGCTTGGAGAGTGGTGGTAACAGCAGTGCGGGCAAGGGTTGTGCGGCCTTGCTCGCCAGGCACGCAGGAACAATAGTGCCTAGGTGCTATTGTAGCCATTGGGCTACACTGGCACGTGTTAGGGTCAAATTGAAATATTACTGGCGCCCACTTGAGCAAATCAACGAATAACGGGATGTCAAGTGATCAAGTCACGTGATATAGGTATATATAGTAGAATAACAGAATATATAGCTATATACAGCCTCCCACCTTTTCTCTATCCTTGATGTGTGACTGCAGACATTTCTTGTTTTATCCTTGACTTATAAGCAGTAACTCTTATCTTTATTCCTTTTTAGTTCTTAGTGGTTAATGTCTTAGTGGTTAATGTTGAGGGCAAATGTTCATTTCTAAGAAACGGAGGGACTGACTCAGCCAGTTGTTTCTGATAGGCAAAAACACTATCCCAGCAAATGGTTTACTAATCACTATCACTATCTTCTCTTCATCATCTATTTGCTAGGCACCAGTAATATCTCCATATGTCCTGCCTCATGCTAGTAGAATCCAAAGGCATCCGCTTGCTCCAGAAACATAAAGAGCCTCAAGCCATTATATTAGGTCATGGGAATGACCTAATATAAATGTTACTGGTAATTGGCATATCAAATACAACACGAGCAGCTTGCCAGGCTTGCCGTGCGGGTGGCATACTCTTGTAGTCACCTCTGAAAAAAGCATTTATTGATGAACCGGGCTGTGATAGTCTGATCTGCTGGGTGGAGTTGTGACGAAAGGGAAGTCTGGATGTGGAAGATGGCGGCCCCATGGAGTCAGTTGTTTCTGGTAGGCAAAAAACACTATCCCAGGAAATGGTTTACTAATAAGTCTGGCAATTCTATTACTTGTATAATAAAGCATACATACTCAATCAAGAAAAGTCCCGAAACATGAAATACACATATTTTAAAAGAAAAAGTTGTGCCGGAGTGATAGTCCAGCGGGTAGGGCATTTGCCTTGCACGAGGCTGGCCTGTGCAGGCCTGGGTTCAGTCCCAGCATCCCATATGGTCCCCAGAGCACAAAGGAGTAATTCATGAGTGCAGAGACAGGAGAAACCCCTGAGCATTGCCGGATGTGACCCAAAAAAGCAAAAAAAAAAAAAAAAAAGAAAAAGTCCTAAATTTTCTTGATTATCATTTGTGTATTGCACATATATATATATATATATATATATATATATATATATATATATAATGCACTATATATAAAACAATCCTGGTTGTTGTTAAGACTGTTGGCATGCAAGGGATTAAATCAGGGCTCTCCTCATGCAAGGCAAACACCTTGTTGCTCCAGCCCTTAAATAGCCATATTTAACATCAAAGTTTTTACTAAAGTTAATATATGTTTAAATAAAGAGTGGGCGTGTACTTGGAGAGATTATAAAGAAACCTAATGCGGCCACGCGGTTCATCAATAAATGCTGGACTTAGAGATGACTACAAAATGCTGGACTTAGAGATGACTACAAGAGTATGCTACCTGCACTGCAGAGCCTGGCAAGCTACCCGTGTTGTATTTGATATGCTAAATACCAGTAACAATTATAGAACTCATTCCGGAATGGATTGAGGCTCTTTATGTTCCTGGAGCAAGCAGATGCCCTTGGGCTCTACTAGCATGAGACAGGACATATGGAGATGTTACTGGGGCCCGCTCGAGCAAATCGACAATGAACGGGAAGACAGTGATACAGTGATTATTTCTCTTGTTTAAAGCAATTAACCCAATGTGTACACCAAAGAAGGACTTGGTAAATTCGCTGATAATTTATATATAATTATACTTATTAATTAATTAGCAATTCAGTTAAAAAATTCAAGAAAACATCCATGCACAGCTATCTGTGCTGATAATGGGCATTGGTGATGATCCCAGAAGCAGCCGGATGTGACTCGCCCATCACACTAGCCACCATTTTCGCTGTCCGACACTGGGAAACTGCCTCACGACCAGATCAACAGAGCAAAACCAGTTCGAGCCCAGTGCGTGCGGCTGCAAGCGGCCGTGTGGTCCATTAAAATAGTGGAAACAGTAATGTCTTTTAATGCACTGAATTCCACAAAGAGCAGGAAAGTTTGGCGGGAAGGAGAGATAAAGAGGAGAGAAATGACATACAGAACCCGCCAAGTAGTTGAGGTGTGGGAGGGGGAGGGAGGTGGGGACATTGGTGATGGGAGATGGGTTTGGGTGGAGGGATGGGTGTTAGAACACTGTAGAACCAAAACTCTACATGAGCATCTTTCAATTGTATGTCTAAAATGGTGTAACAATATTTGGGGGGGGGTGGGAATAATAAAATAAAATCGGAAAAAAAGTTTTAAATGTAATTTTGAAGAGAATGATATGATCAGAGGGTAAAGAATTAAACAGAATCATGAATAAAATTAGTCCAACTTTAGCAGACACCCCACAAAGGAAAGGAGTTGGAACTGAAGTATTTGCTGTGACTCCAATGCATCCGGCACTCTTTGTGCACTGGTCTATATGCACTCTCAGAGAATAGCTGAAAAGGCATTCCTTTGTACTATTGCCACACCTTGAAGCTTAACATAAGCAGTGACAATTATAACAGGTTTAAACTATTTTTCCTAGCATAGCAAAGAAGAAAAGAATGAAAGATTGACTAAGACTCAAGCAGATAGAGAATAATGAATATAGACATCATGAAGGTAGTACAGCAACAACAATAAAGTAGCAGCAAATAACAACCAAAAAGCAGCAGCAGCAAAAAAAAAACAAACAAAAAACAAAAAAAAACAATAAAAAGAGCAGTAAATAGCAGGAAAGTAATCAGAGGAAGAAAGAAAATGATTTCCAAAGCAACACATCATATCGTATGACACAAGGTTTTAAACAAAATTATAAAATCACAAATCAATATTTGAATCGCTCACAGGGAAAAATAGCCAATAGAAATTGTTCATAAGGAACTTCCACATTGGATTTACTGTACAGTTACTAAGACTTATCAGACATTTACCAACATTGAGAGATTTTTTATTTATTAAAAAGAGAGGGAACAATGAATGAGATATCCAAATAAAATATTACACATTACCAAATATAGACTTTCAAAATATATAAAATTCAAAAAATAATTAATACACATGCCACATTAACAAAACTGATCATTAAAATGAAGATTTGAAGTCTGTGACTCAGCAGCAAATATGAATGGTCAGAAGAAAGAAACAATTTGTTTGAAACAGATCAATGATACCACTGATGTCATTGAAGTCACTGTCACCAGTCATCGGAAGAAGACAAGCTAAAAAAATAATTGGCACATGCATAATGACAAAACTAGAAGAAATGATAAACAGAAGCACATTTGATAAAGAATGATGGAAGACCTCAAATCTGGGGCCCCTTTGTATCTTCCTTCACATACTAATTTTCCCCATTCCGGTTTGAACTTTTTAGGACTTTCTGGTTTGTAATATTGACTTTAATAGGCCAACATTTTAATAGCGACATTCTCCTTTTGTGAGCCGTGACAAGGTTTCAAGTGCTCAAAAGAACAGCGTGGGGGCTGGATTTGAAAGGACTATCATGTCAACATTTACATGCGATATTGTGTGAACACTAATCTGTCAGGTCTATGTTCTAACTGTATTATGTATTTTTAAAATTCAAAAATAAAGATATTTCATGCAAAACTGTGGTCAGTGTATTAGCAATAATATTCATTTAAGAAGATTTGTTTATTTATTTATGTTTTTTGGTCATACTTGGTGATGTTTGGAGGTTACTCCTGGTTCTGCACTGTGGAATTACTCTTGATGGTGCTGAGGAGACTTTATGGGATGTTGGAGATTGAACAGAGATTGGGCATGTGCAAGGCAAACACCCTACCTCCTGCTGTGCTATTGATCTAGCCTCTTAATAAGAGTTTTTTTAAAGTTTCTTTTACCTTTATTATCTTCTTTTATTTTGACTCATTGTATCAAAGTGTTTAAAATGTTTTTATTAGCTATCTATCATTGTAGTTGAGCATTAGATTTCAAGAGGTCTGACACAGAGTGTCTTCATAAAGCTCAAATCTTACCTGGGCTTAGGGGGAATAAAACAGCAACCAACACAGCCACAAAGGCAATAAACCACATTCACTGAGAAATAAGTAACAGACTTGAAGCTCTGGTTCAGCAAGAGCTACTACTTTACTCCCAGCCTTTATAGACTGCCTAAAAGAGGGAGCAATACCCAGCAATACTGTTAGTTTGGTTGAACAACTATAGACCAAAAGTCAAGAAAGTCAAGCACAATCATATTTAATAAAAAATAAGAAATCCTGCATAACTGACTGAGTCAAGAGCACTACTGGGAGATATGGATACACATCCCCAGAGATGCCTGCCTTACGTCTTTGGTTTGAACAGTGAAGGGCTAGAGATGGTAAAGTGGGAAAGTTGGTGGCTTGCCTTGCAAGTGACTGATGAGGGTGGACCCTGGCACCCCAAGAGCTTCCCTGAGGTCCTTCAGCATGGTCCCTGAGCACAGAGCCTGGAGTAAGTCCTGAGATACTATCACTTGGTGTGGCTCCAAAACAAACAAAAATATTAAGTTAATAAACACAAAGACTCACAATGCATTCCCTCCTATTCAGTGTGTACCATAATCTGATGGTCTTCAGAGACCATTCCATTCACACAAAGTTAATCCAATTTTGGCTTTTGCTATGATCCTAGAAAGTTTGGAATCCATATTGTTTCCATACATATCTACTCTAATTCTTTCAATACTCATCTTGGCAAAGATATGGTCATTGAGAAAAGATAGATTCAAATCACACAATTAGTGATTTTAGAGGGCATTATCGGAGGGGTCACACCTGGCTGTGCTCAGGGCTGACTCCTGACTCCATCTTCATGAACTACTCCTGGCAGTGCTTGGGGACCATGTATGGTACCAGGGATCCAACCAGACACAGCTGCATAGAAGGCAAGAGCTGTACTACTTCTCAGCCCAATGCAATATGTTTTTAATGATTTCCATAGAAGGAAATATTTTCAGTCAAATGAGAAGCAAGTAATGTCAGTCCTGATGTAGCATATGCAAAGTTTGAACATCAAACGTTGAGCAAATACCTACACAGATCACTGCAAACAGTACTACTACGGCGGAGGGTTTTTAAAAAGGTAATTATTTAGTCTTTACTGGAGTATTGTTATTTACAATACTGTTATTAATAGTGGTTTTATGTACACATTATTCCAATACTACAGCTACCCTCAGTGTACCACTTCCATACACCAAGGGCCTATATGCCCCTGCCAACCTTGTGAAATTCGCATATACATAAACTCAGTTCTGCGGATCAACTCTCCAGTTCTGTGCTTTTGGCCCTTTGTCACTGCTTTGCTGTTCAAGACACATTTTGTTTATAAAGAACAGACATAAGATATGTAAAACACAGCTGTGATTTAAAAACATCATACAAAAGAGAAGTCAAAGGCCACCTATTGCATAATTCTCATTATTGGAATAACTAGAGCTATAAATCAATAATCTTATTGATGAAACATATTCCAATGGCTCCTATGTCAGAAAGAAGGAATTAAAAGAGGCACCTAGCAAAAATTTTAATGATAAAATGGTTTTTGTCATATTAGGTTGCAGTGACCTGGTCACATATGTATATTACAATATAAAGAATCACATTCTACACTCTCTCTCTCATAAACCAAGAGCAAACATTTTAGACTTTCTTGCCACAAAACATGAAAAGATAATTATCTAATGATTAGAAACTATTAACTGCTGACCAGATTTAACACCATAATTATTTTGTAAATTCTGAAATCAATATAATGTACATTTGAATATAGTGCTATATATCAATTAGTTCAAGAAAGCTGTGAAATATTTTTAATTTAGAAATTTGTAATGAAAAAATATGGCCCTGCATAGTCCCATCTATTTTGTATAAGTACATTAAATTTTGCATGCATGACATTTGAACAGCAACATTCTATCATAGAACCATCCAAGTCAGGTGATTTTTCTAATTTCTCAAAATATATCTATTAGAAGAGCCTTGCAAGAAACCAGAGGAACTCCCACACTATGAGGGCTGCCATTTTCCACATCTGGACTCCTCAGCTCGTAAGAGCTCCACCCAGCAGAAGAGCTGATCACAGCCCAGCTCGTCAGAGTCCCACCCTTCAGCAGTCTTTTTCAAGCCCAGCCAGGTATGCCTGTTCCAGAAACTCACATACATGGGGCAGAGCTGCCACCAGCTCTCCCTGTGCCCAGCTGATCATGAGGCACCTGGGAGAGAAGGCAGGTTCTAGCCCTAGCCCGCCATCCCAGTAGAACCTTGCAAGAAGCCAGAGGAACCCCCCACACCATGAGGGCTGCCATTTTCCACATTGGGACTCCCCAGCTTGTCAGAGCTCCACCCAGCAGAAGAGCTATCATAAGTCTAGCTTGGGCAGCTGCTTTGTGGTTGAGTGGTTCATCAATAAATGCACGAGATTAGAGGCGAGTACAAGAGTATCCCACCCACACGGCAGAGCCTGGCAAGCTACCCGCATCGTATTTGATATACCAAAAACCAGTAACAATTATAGACCTCATTCCCATGACCTGATGGAATGGTTTGAGGCTCTTTATGTTCCTGGAGCAAGAAGATGCACTTGGACTCTACTAGCATGAGACAGTGCGTATGAAGATGTTACTGGTGCCTGCTCAAGCAAATCGATGAAAAATGGGAAGACAAGTGATAAAAGTGATATCTATTAGGAAGCATTATTTTTTAGAAAAGTTTTAGATTATAGGAACACTATAGAGATAGTATAGAAAGTTCCCATATAATTAATATCTAGTAGCTTTTATCATTAGCATCATACATTAGTATGGACCATTTATCATAACTAATGGGGCAAAATTGCCACATTATTATTAATTAATTATTAAGCTCATATTTTGCTCAGATTTGCTTAATTTTTATACCTCATATCTCTTTTTGTCTTCAGGAATTCATCAAGTATATTGCATTGCATTTTCATATCACCTTAGGCTCCTCTTAGCTGTGACAGAGTCTCATAATTTTACTGATTTTGATGATCTTGACAATTTGTGAGCCATGACCTTCAATTTGGAGTTGCTTGACTTTTTCTTTTTTTTTTTTTTTTTTGCTTCTTCTTAGAATGGAATTTGTGTGTCTTCAAAAGAAGACCACACAAGTAAAGTGACATTTCCATTTAATCATATTAGTAGTAAATAAGTAAATAACTGCTAACAAGATTTGGTCATTTGACCAACCAGCCATGGACCTTGTTGAGGAGACATTGCGTGTGTGAGGAGGGGTGGACAAGTGAAGAGAGAAGGTCTGGGGGAGCAAACCAGGTCCCAGGAGTGTTTTTACTCTGAAATCTATTCTAAAACCCGGAGCTCAGTGTCTGGCATGTACGTATAATGTTGAAAATCACCAAGCCTTTGTGGGGAAGCATAAATTCTAGTAGAGAGTCATTCCAAAATGTAATGCTAATAGCTTTTCCATTTGTATATATGAACAATAACCATGGCAACAAAATACTGCCTTCTAGAGCTCAAATTTCACTAACTCATAATCATTTCTTTTCATTTTCCAGAGATTTTTTCAATTTATTCACTTTAATGATATTTAAACAAAATTGCTTGTTCACAATAAAGCATAGTCCTAATAATTATGTAGTTCTTTAAAAATACGATGGCTACTCCATTTGGTACTTGTGAACATTTTCAATGAAAAAGTGCTTAACAGATATTTAATGTATGTTAGAATAAATTAAATGACATGTGAAAACAAAGTCATTTAAAAAAACTCTTTGAAGAGCTAAAATTTGTTTTCATATTGGTTGTATTTTGGCTTGGAAAGTTAATTTTCTGTTTTCACTGAAGTACTGTGGGAAACATATTATTAAATGAGCTGATTTTTAGCAGCCAAAAGAATCTGCATCTTTTGCTGGAGCGCAGTCAGTAATGTGGTATATAATACACATGCATGCTCACATTAACAGAGTGGAATGGAAAGGCAGGGATGGAACATATTACTATTATTATAACTATCATTATGTTGGAGGCTACATCCAGGATGCTCTGGGCTTACTCCTGGCTGCATGCTCAGGGGTCACTCCTGGCAGGGCTCAGGGGACCACTTACAGTGCTGAGTCTAACACCACAAGTGACTTTGTGCAAGGCAAGCACCTTAAACCCTGCATTATCTCAAGTCAAGGACAGTAACATAACTCCCTCAATGGAAATATTACAAACTATAATCATGGACACACAAAAATACATACAAAATAAACATTCTGGCAAAATGTGATTAGGGACCCAATTTTGGCAACTTTAGCATACTAAAACAACTGCCTAAATTGTTTTAGATACAAAAAAAGAAATCTGCTGAGCTAAAATTCCTGGGTGACAGATAGACTATGTAGGACATCTGTCCCCAACTCCCCTGATTCCCCACTCTGCCCCGTTTTTAATAGTTCTAGGGTTTGTTCTTGTTTACTTAAAAATGCAGTTCATGCAATATAGCAACAAGATACTTAAAGTCAGCAGTATGTATTCCTTTAAAACTTTTGTACAGCTAAGCCCGAGTAAGAGTCTAGGTGCAGTAGGAAATGACTCAAAAGATGGTCCCTGTATTGCTCACTTTATTGCATCAGTCTGTTAGCTCAAAAGCCTGCTGGTGCAAAACTCAAATTTTTACACATCCAATTGCTTTAATTATAGACCTTAATAAGCGTATTTGTAGCCATTTAGAAGCTGATCTCTGCTTTGCATAATCCATGAAACTTTACTAAGCATCTGTTCGCCATAAATAAGATAAACCCTGGGGTCATTAAATATCCCAAACCACAGCTAACTTCTAGAGCTCTCCGACTCCAAAATTCGTTGTTACATGATATCACATAATCTTTTCTCTGTAAATCCTTACTGGATTCCCTTTACCCTCTTTCTGGTAAGGAGAGTGGGCCCGCCAGGGTCTTTCTAAAAGGTCAGGACTGTAAATGATTTTCGCCTGACCAGCACCTTCCATAGATGCTAACCAGGAATGCCCCTTATGTTGTACTGCCACCTGGTGGTGCATGATTTTTTCTTGTTCCGCGCCCCCCAGCCCTGCACTCCCCACCCCATGCAATGAGTATGACTACCTTAAAGATACACAGGCTTGTAATGAAACTTAGACATACACCAGCTTGGGACCAGGAGAGATAGCAGCGCATAGGGCGCTTGCCTTGCACGCTTTCCACCCAGATTCTATAGATCTCCAGCATTCTATATGGTCCCCCGACAGGGTCAGGAGAAAGCCCAGAGCACCGATGGGTGTAGCCCCAAAACCAGATAATATGTGTTTAACCGTTTTATAGAAAAAAATTATTAACCGGAAGTGTAAAATCTCTTATCAATTTTAGCGATTGAGATAGCTATCTCAATCGCTAAAATTGATGAGATTTTGAAGTATTGCAAGTAAATACTGAAAGTTGAAACAGCAATATTTACTGATATCCAACACATATTAACATTCACAACAATTTAGATTAAAAATGTCCTTATACTTTATTTGTTTTCCTTTACTCTGCCAACTTTAATAATTATTTTATAACTTATTTGGCAAATATTACTTGAGCAAATAGCTGTGCCAGATAACCACAAGACAAGATTTTTCCACAGTTGTTCCTCTTACTTTCATTAAGGTGTTTTTTATATGGAAAACTTCTGTACAAAAATAAATTTCCTGGGGCAAGAGCGATATTCTTGTTGTTGTAGGTTGTTTGCCTTGCACCCAGCTAACCTGGGTTCGATTTCGGAAACCCATATGGTCCCCCAAGCACCGCCAAGAATGGTTCCTGAGTGTAGAGGCAGAATAAACCCTGAGCACTGCTGGGTGTGACTCCCCAAAAAAATAAATAAATAAATTTCCTGTCAGTATTTCTAACTTTGATTCATTAAGTATTTAGAAGACTGTACTATAATCAGTGATAAATTATATAATACACTAATGTCTTTTAAGTTACAAGTGATGATTCTATAAATATTCTATCAAAAAACATCTTATTCACTATTTTATTTTCAAGTCTTTAGTGACTAAATTATTTTGTTCTGAAGTATTTATAAAACTTATATCTGTTCATCTATACATATCTCAAAGTCAAAGTGTTGGAGTGCGTTAGTATCTTGAACCACTTTGGAAAGGATGGTAACGTAAAAGATACCTGAATTACAAGTTAAGTCATAATCTAGTATCCTGGAACTTGCTTGATTTTATTTCAGTTGACAGAAAACTTATTAAAACTGTTAATACTGATCTTGGGTATATAGGAGAGCTAAGAGAGTAAATGCTAGAAGTTCTCATCACAAGGAAGTTTGTGAGATGGTCATCATTATGCCATGGCTATCATGCCATTACATGCAAATCTAATACAACTTAAGATCCCACAGGGATAAAAGCCATCCATTTCTCAATAAAACTAAAAATTGTTCTTAAAACTTCTTATATTTGATATATACACTAAACCAAACTACAAAAATTTTCAACAAACTAATGTGAACATGAAACATCAAATATTGAACTTCCTCAGAGTGCTATAAAAAGTTCCCTGTGGAACCACTTTTCAAACATTTAATGCTTTAAAGGAATATTTTGTTAAGCAACTGAAGTGTCATTTAACAACATGGAATTTTCCCTTTGAACGCCCTTTACATTTAGATCTCAACTTGTTCAAGCTGACATAGAAATTAAAAATTAAATATTAAACCATTAAGAGACTACCGCTCTTCAGATTTGGAAGCTTTTGCTGAATTTCAAAGATTAGAAAGTTTGCAAACAAGAAGAGGACATGTAGCACTACAAAGTAATTAACTATCTATATAAACACATAAATACACATATACACACAATTATATATGTATACATACACACAAATATATATATATAAGTATATATAGATTGTATACATACAGACACATATATAAATACATAGAGATTATAAACATAGATAGACAGACAGATAAACAGATAGATAGATAGATAGATAGATAGATAGATAGATAGATAGATAGATGATAGATAGATAGATAGATAGATAGATAGATAGATAGATAGATAGATAGATAGATAGATAGATAGATAGATAGATAGATAGATAGATAGATAGATAGATAGATAGATAGATAGATAGATAGATAGATAGATAGATAGATAGATAGATAGATAGATAGATAGATAGATAGATAGATAGATAGATAGCTTTCGTTATGGTGATGTTTTTAGACATTCACATTCTTCAGGGAAAAGTTAAGTTTAATATGTTAGAGACTAAATTTTCTGTGGTGTGAAAGATTCTGATAATAAAAAAATAGCAACATAGTCCATAAACTGGGATAAGCTATTTAGAAAATATTTCTGAGAGAGGACTTGTATATAATTTTTTTAATTAAAGGTAAACAATTTTTTCCAAAGGTTCACCTATATGGGTATGAAAAAGACATAGACATGTCAAATAAATATGAAAATCATTTCTCGTTGGGGAATTACATGTTAAAACAACAAAAAAGATACCACATTACAACAATCAAATGACTAAAATTCCCCAAACCAACGATGCACAATGAAAGCATGAACGTAGAACAAGAATTTATTCAGTATTGGTGGAAATATAAAAGGGTTCACCTACTTGGTGAAAATGGTTGAGTAATTTAGAACAAAACAAAATGCTCTCATGGTGTAATTCAGCAGTTAGATCTTAGGATTTACCCAATTTATCTGAAAGACTATACTCCCAAAAACCTTTACACCTCAGGATTTGTGTTTCAATGTAAGAAATATAAAGGTTTCTTCTCTGTCTAAGCGGATAAAAACTGAACAGAATAAAAAATTCCCATCTTGAATTCACAAGCAAGGGGAGGATGTAGTAGACACTACAGTCCCCAGATTGGAAACCAGACAGCAAATGTGGGAAGCTGAGTTTAAACTAAACAGGGGCTCAGGAGCAGAAACAGCCACAAGAACCGAAGCGCGAGTCAGAAAACCTGCTCTGTGATTGATGAATACTGAAGGCTCAGAGTGAACTGCTCTGATGGTTTAAAATGCCAGAAAGACTCAGTGATGCAGGTGGGGGTCTCAGGCATAGCCGAGCATTAGCTCTAGAAGTTCAATCAATCCTCACAGTAAATACTGGGAAAACACTCCTTTGTGCTTTAAGGAGAGAAAGAGGAAAGGGAAGCATTCAAGAAATAACACAGAGTTCTCCATTCGTCTTAATATGAATTGCTCCCTGGAGAAAGAAGTTAACCGGATCCTACCTGGCTGTTTGTTAAACTCTAATTCACCCAGCACAGAGATGCACATCTCCCAGGGAGCTGCCACTCTCCATGTAGAGGGCAGCTGTAGTCTTCCTCTAGGACGCCAACCAAGAGACACATGTGAGGTTCCTAGTCCAAACGCACAGGCTGAGTGAAAAAACAACAACAACAACAACAACATAAAAGCAACCTGAGATTTAATTAATCAACTGTATATCACTTCACTTTTCCATATACCTTTCCACCACATTTTTGAAAAGTCTGTTTATAGCAGCCTTGTATATGTTCTGCTTTTTAAGGAGCAATTACAAAACCTAGTCTTAAGTGTTCCGAAAGTTTCCTGGAAGATTCTCAGAGCAGATCTGTCCAAGTATACCTCACTGGTGTAGATAATTTTGAATTGAGATCAGTTGACTTCTTGATTCTACTGACAAGCTCTTGCCTCTTCTGTAATGAATAAAAGATTCCCATTTCCCCAGTTATTAAGAAGAATGGAGAGTGGGGATATTATTCGTATATTTTTTGAAAATTGACCTATCTACCCAAGAAACCCATCTCTATGTGTAGAGTAAATCTGAGAAGCTATCTCAGCCGTGTGAAATTCTCCTCTGTACTTATCTTTTACATTCCTGACCCATTCCTGGCCCATGATACAACTATTCTCCAAAATTAAAATTGAATCCTTATCGTCTCTGCAGACTTCCTGTATTTAAGTATTAAATGTGTATGTCCTTTCAGCTAAGGCATCTGATGCTGAGTTCTCTGATTACTTGGCCAACCAAGAAAAACTCAGAGATTTTTTTTAAGAAATCATAAATCCAGGAAACTCAGAGAACATCAAATAGAATGGGAATGTGTGTGTGTGTGTACTACCTACAGACATATTCCTAAATTATAAAACATCAAGAATAAGAAAGAACTTCTGAAAAGACTTCATGCAAATGTTTATAGTGGACTTACTCAGTATCGTTTAAAAAAAAGCAATCAGAGCATTCAATAGGTGAGGATAAAATCCAGAGCTGCACCTAAACATGAGCTGTTATTCAGTGATAAAATGAAATCAGGTCTCAAACTATCTAAAGGTAAGAATGAACGTTAAGGACCTGAGGCCAAATGAAAGAAACCAGTCTGATAAGAATAAATGACAGAAAATTTTATGACTTTTTTAGAAAAGTAAAAGTATATGGATGTTTGAAAAGAACCAGTGGTCAGCATATGTCTGGGAGCAGAAAAGCTTGTGTGGATGAAAAGAATCAAAGGTATGTTTAAATGAACACAGAGGGATGGGCGCGCTCATGTGGGGAAGGGGATCAATTGGGTCAATGATCAATGGAAGTGACATTGTGGGCAGGTGTCATGAGGGACCGTGTTATGTACGAAACACTGTCATTAACAATAATGTAGGCATGGTCTCTAAAAGCGACACGATACTAAGCACCTTTAAAAAACTTATTTTTATTTTTTGGGGAGTCCCCCAAAATGTATGGCCTGATGTATGGCCCTCTCAGTGCTCAGAGGGCCATACATCAGGGATCAAATCCAGGGTCTGACTCTCGTCAGGTAAGTGCTCCAGTCCTTTAAGTCATCTCCCTGGTCCCAACTATGCATCCTTTCAAACTCTAGACATTTTTAAGTTCATTAGACAGTGCTTCAACGTCACTTAGAAGATGAGAATCCCACAACAGAGAACGGAGCTTGACAGTACAGCCTCACTTAAGTGAAGGGCAAATGGATAAGCTACTGATGTACAGTTGGAAATAAGTGGACCCCCTACAAAGGCAAAGGAACCTCACTGGGGGCTATGTAAAAATCAATCTGTATTTACCTGAGAAAAAAATAACAAATCTTTTAACTTTAACACGACCTTCTGTTAGTTTGCCCAGGCCTCTAGTTCGATTCCATGCCTGGACCTAGATGGTCACACTGTCTGTCCCTTTGAAGTCGGAAATCTGCGGCGCTTTCAGCAGATACTCAAGGTTTTCCGAAGACCGAAGATTCTGATCTCATCTCTGGGACAAATTGCCCTCAAATGAGGTTTGAAAACGTGTCTTAAAAACATACCGGATCTCTATGTTGGTGCTGCTGTCCCGCACCTTCTTGACTCAAAATACACACTTACTCTGACAGGCGGGTTCAGCCAGACAGCCAGCCGCAGACCGCAGAGGGTGGCAAGTTGAAGAACCCTGCAGAGATTTGCTGGAACCCGGCTCCTATTCATTAAAACCAGTGGCCAAGCATAGAGCAAATTGGAGGCGACAGAGGTTGCCAAGACATTCATTGTTTGTTTTCCCTGGTGTGCGCTGATTGTCAGGAACTGGTTTCTTTTGTCATTCAGTCCCAACACAGCTTGAGTTAGAAATTTTATCAATACATGTTTTCCCCGCTTAGTGTTCAATCCTGTCTAATAGACCTTTAAAT
Source organism: Cryptotis parvus (assembly GCA_021461705.1). Classification (NCBI taxonomy): domain Eukaryota; kingdom Metazoa; phylum Chordata; class Mammalia; order Eulipotyphla; family Soricidae; genus Cryptotis; species Cryptotis parvus. Next base: position 13,285 of record JAJIBD010023313.1, on the reverse strand, counting down.
ACAGTTTTGAGGTTCACAGCTTGTCATCATCATTTGCTGTACCTGTGGCAAGGAATATGTAATAAGATACTCAACGTTTCTTGCACACACAAATGATGAATGTTGTGTTTCACGGAATGATCAGGCACATTGCATTCTAAGACTCAACTGGCATGACAAGGTTTTCAACACTAGGTTTAAATTTTATTTTGCAAATGCTAAAGGGTAATGTTTTTAAGTCATGCATTACAAAAGGCAGACCTCTACATTATATGAAATGTTGGACATGAGTTAGCAATAGGCACATAAAAGTTATATTTTATTCTGAGAATATTTTCACATGTGCCTTTAAATGTAAAACTAGTTTGAAAGTTTTCAATATGTATAGAGACAAATGGAAAAGAATCATAATGAAGTGACTATGTTTTGTAATTGAGATGAGCTGTGTAAATTGGCAGAGAATTGGAAAGTGATGGGACTTATTTCCATTTTTCCAAAAATGCATATCATAATCTTATTGTGATATGCCTCAATATGAAAATTTTGTTTTATTAAAATAACAAAATATACATTACAATTCAAAATCATATTAGTCATTATTTAAATAAATTTTTCAGAAATCACATTGATATATATTTATGGTACTATAAATAAAATCATGATTTGGTTGTGTGAGTTTAAAAAATAAAACTATGCAATATTGGTTCTTCCCGCCTTTTCATAAAAGTTAACAGATTTCCGTAGTATTTCATGACTAAAACTTTACAGGTGAAAGTCTGTCAGGGTCTTCTAGCAGATAAACTTTTTAATCATTATTTACAGATATGAAAAGATATAGCTTATAGTTAATGATGATAAACATAAATAATCTATCAAATAAAACATGGTACATTACATTATGGTACATTAAATTGTGCTCTGATACATTTATAATCACAAATTCAGATGGACCCGAACACAAAGTCTATTGCTTTATCTTAAATAAGGCTGTTCCTTATTACTATCTATGGCTAGAATACCTTTATCCTCCCTGCTGAAAAATTCTGTTCACCTTCAGGTTCAGTCCCCGATCTTCCATAGGTTGAGAGACTCATCTTAACCCTTTTACCACAGGCATTCAGTTGACAATTCAGTATGACAATTTGCACCCAGTTTTTAAAAATCCCAAGTGGTACTCTGTTGCAGTACACCTGCCCAGAGCCTCTGCATCTGGCCTGGAGTTGCCTCCTGGAGATCACTTTGTAGATGGGAGGAGGACAGTTTGAATGTGGCAGCTCATCTGACCATGTATTCTATACTGGCCAGTACAAATATTCTCTCATGCTGCCACAATCATCATGGGACTAGCTAGTTCTTACCAGTATATTTGCCTGGCCACGTTGGATCTCTAAGTAATTAGTCCAGAGAGAAATGCTGTTTGCATCTAAGCAAGCAAGCATGGCTCTCCTGATAATTCAAAAGGCAGATAAAATACAGCACTACCATGAAATAAAGACGAGAGTATTGTGAAGGCTTAGAGAAGTATTTAACTGGCTTTAATATAGTATTTGGTACAGATGCGTACCTTTGTATTCTGAGATGCAGTTCATCTTAGAAACTCCTCTCTACCCTGCAAAGGCATTTCCTAGGCAGATCTTGGCTTAGCAACATTAACATCTCAAAGGGCCTAGGTGAGGTCCTGGGAGAAATTACCTGAGGGCATTTGACCCTGATGGCTTCCCATTGTAGTGGGAGGTCTGGGTTACAGGGGTATAAAACTAGCCTGATTCCTTTCTCGCTCTCTCTTTTGGCAGGTCGCTCACTCTCTTTTCCTCCTTCCTGGTGGCCTCTCTTCACTCTCTCCTCTCTATAGGTCCTTAACACATGGTGGCCACCATCTTGGCCTACACATGGCCAGGGCCAAGCTGGGAATCATAAGTTAGGAGTTTTTCCTATTGCTGATTTGTATGCCTAAACCTGTGATAAGTAAAGCATTTTGAAACTTCGCTGGGTTTTTGCATCTTTCTCCTGCCAGCCACCAATCCCCTGGGACAGAAGGGGATCCCTGACCCTGCTCCCAGATTTTGTGTGGGGGCACCTCAGCATTTCCCAGCAGTACTCAGTATAATAATTCTCCCTACATTTGATTAGATATGTCAGATCACATGGCAATGCTTAAGTTAGAGATAGGAAGACAAGAACAATTCCCAAAATTAGTGATGGCAGCAAGTATTGGGGCGTGCTTCCTAATGCATTTATATTAGCACCATGTTCAATTTCGTCTGGATTTAGCTTCAACTGAGTTCTAAAAGGAAAGCTGGAGTTTTTGACACGGTAAAGACTAGGTCAGCAAATTACCCAGGGCTGACCCATAACTGTTCCTGTAAATAAAGTTTTATTGGAATCAACCATGACTATTTTCTATGAATTGTTTATGGCTGCTTTTATTCTACAACCAAAGAGTTATGTATGTAGTTACAACAAACTCCCTAAGGTCTGCAATTTCTAAAAATGTTTAATCCAGCATTGTGAAGAGTTTGCTGAACACTGCTGTAGCATGCAATGACAATGACAAAGATTTTATTGTAGTTTCGTATTTTTTTTTCTCTCAGAAGTAACTGATTCTAATAGAGCATTAGCTAAATAAAGACTTAAAAAGATTCATAGTGAAGTTTAAACATTTTAATGAGGTAAAAATCAATTCATTTTATCACCAAAATTTACTGACAAAGTTTTGCATCAGTAAAAGGATAAATGTAAAGCTTCATGTGCTAGCTGTCTTTTCTACGTATGATAATTTATATATAATAAGTATATTTCTAACTTTTTTTTTGCTTTTTTGGGCCACACCTGGCAATGCTCAGGGGTTATTCCTGGCTCTGCACTCAGGAATCACTCCTGGCAGTGCTGGGGGACCATATGGGATGCCGGAGATCAAACCTGGGCGGCACAGACTGGCCACGGCAAGGCAAACACCCTACCCGCTGGACTATCACTCCGGCCCCTATATTTCTAACTTTTAATTCATTGACATATTTTCCTTTTTTTATACTGTGCCTAAATATACACTACACAGAATCCACCATTTTTGCAGTTCCTAATTCTAGTGTTTTATGGCATCAAGCAAACCCACGTTACTGTGCAACCATCAGCACTATGCATGGCAAACATCCGTCTATCCACCACAAGTGAAATCCTGGTCCCCACCAATCTCATCTCCCAGTTTCCCCATTAACACAGTCCCTTGGTAACAGCTAATCCACCCTGCCTCTGTGAAACTCTCTAAGCATGACAGCATAGAAGGATTATGTATTTATCCTTCTGTTGTTGGCTGCCTGCTCTAGACTAATATCCTAAAAATTTCCTAAAAGCATGCCAAAATTTTCTTAATTTTAAACTCTGAACAGCAGCCTAAATAGCATATGCACTATACTACCGTCAATTATACTTTCGTCACTGGTGGACAGTTGGGTTGTCCCCAGCTGTCTACATCCAAGGCAGCAGAGAAATTGCTGCAATGAACTTGGCTATCCAGTATCTGATCAAGTGCCCTGTCTCACTGCTTTTAGATACCCAGAAATGGAACTTGAGTGTCACATGAAAATTCGATGTGTAATTGTTGAGGACTCAACACACTCTTATCCTGACCTATAGAACCATTTTATATTCTGATCATCAATGTGTAAGGACCCAAATATCTCCATATCTTTGCTGATACCTTTGTTTTAATTTTTGCTTTGTTAAACAATAATACCAATGAACATAAAATAGTAAATATCATCATACTTTAGTTTTGAACAGTCATAGTTAATATTGGTGTTGAATATCTTATCTAATGGGTTACAACACTTTGGTGAAAATACGGCATTCAAGCACTGCTTTACTTGGGCTGCTTCAAATTTTATTGTTGAGGTGTATAAGAGAAGCATTTATATACTGACCAAGATCATTCACAAATATCTTCAACCATTTCATTAGTTGCATTTTCACTCTTTTTTGAAATCGGGAGTCATAAACCCTTCTCCAAAATATATTCTTTTATAAATATGATTTTACTGATAGAGGTGTCTTTGTATTCAAAATAAAATTCAATATGCACTTTTATTTCTGAAAAAAAATCAGAAATTTTATTAGCATTTCATTAACCAGTATTTTTTTCTGAGTAGTGCTGACATTTTGACAATATTAAACCTTGCGACTAAAAGGATATTTTCAAATTTATTTATGTTCGTTTAATCTGCTTAGCTTTTTACCTTAAGGATTAAGTTTATTCTTAAGAATTTTTAATTTGGGCGGAGAGATATCATGGCAGGTAGGGCATTTGCCTTGCACGCCAACCTGGGTTCAATCCTCGACATCCCATATGGTCCCCTGAGCACCTCCAGGAGTAATTCCTGAGCAAAGAGCCAGGAATAACCCCTGAGCATCGCTGGGTGTGACCCAAAAAAGCAAAAAAAAAAAAAAAAGAATTTCAAATTTTAATTCTCTCATAAATAATTTATTTTAAATTGCATATTGCACTTGAATCACTTCTCTTCCCGTTGTTCATCAGTTTGCTCAAGCGGGCACCTGTTAATTCTCCATTCATCTCTGTCACATGCTAGTGTAATGCTAGAGCATCTTCTCGCTCCAGGAACATGTAAGAGCTTCAAACCATTCATTCAGGTCATGGAAATGAGAGACATGATCATTACTGTACTTAGCATATTGGATACGACATGGGATCTTACTAGGCTCCACTGTGTGGGTGGGATACTCTCGACAGCCAATTCATTTACCGATGAACTGGGCAGCTGTGAAGTGGCTGTGCGCAACGGGGGGAGCTTGTAGCAGCTATGCCCCATCTATCTGTGTCTCTGGTTCAAGCATACCTGGGTGTGAAATAGGTTTCTCTATAGGGTGGGACTGAAGAGCCAGGCTTGAGATGAGCTTTTCTCTTGGGTGGAGCTCTGATGAGTTGTGGAGTCTGGAAGTTGAAATGGCTGCCTGTTGGAGGACAGGTTTAGCTATTCTGGGAGTTTTGTTGTTTTGCCCACTCCCAGCTTAATTATTTAAGCCAAGGTTCATTCTAATGAGACCTCTCTTCTATGTAAACACTGCTAGAGGGTGTGGCAGTTACAGAAGTCACCTTGATTGAATAACTTCTGACTTATACATCTACTAAGACTTCTATGTTTTCTATATTGGGCACAGCTCCTCTATATACACACTGCACCCAGGGGGACAGTTAGAATTTACCAGGAGACTACCATCCTGGCTACGTTGAGACTATAGGAAGACTATAGGAAGGATCATACTAGTTTGCTCTAAGCAGGCAAGTGTGACCCTTTCAGTACATAAGAACAAGATACTCAGAGTCACCCTGGTGCATATAATAATAAGAAAGACCTTGTGGGTACCATCTAGATTACATGAAGCTCATGAAATTAAGACGTATTACTTTACAACAGCCCCCTATCTCTCCAGTGTTTTCCATAAGAGATAATCTCGGAATTAGTCCTTGGTGGAACCTTTGTATATATCTGCAATAGGGTGTGGCACTGCTCTTCTACACTCTGTTTAGAGTTCTTTGTTGACATGACCCTCCCCTGTTGGATTACTTTGGTGTATATAAGAGGCTGACTTGAGGCCCCTTCACTTTTGGCCTTTTAGCTTTTGGCTTTTGGTTCCTCAGCCTTTGCTTTTTGGTTCCTGTGGCTTTTGGCTCCCCGGCCTTTTGCTTTTGCTTTTGGTTTTTTGCTCTTTGGCCGTTTGCTCCTCTTCTGGGTAGGACTCAGCTAGGGTGAGATTCTCTCTCTTTGGTAGGAGACTTAGGCTCTTTTGTATGGTCTAAGTTCAGACCAGAGCTAGAGTTTGTTCATTATATTGGATTGCTGTGGAAGAGCTTTTGTGCTACTAAAAGCCCTTTTGGAACTGCACCGGACTCGTGAGTTTTCATCTGCTCCCCTGGCATCCTCGGAGGTAGAAGAGAACTGTCCTGACACTGTCGGGGACCCCGGCGGAGTTCCCCGACAGCTGCCCTCATGGTGCAGGTTTCCTCTGGCTTCTTTTGAGGCTCAATTGGGTTGGAGGGACAGGGCCAGAAATCACTCTCCCTCCCAGGCCCCTATGATCAGCAGAGAACAGGGAGAGCCTGTAGCAGCTCTGTCCTGTGTATCTGTATCTCTGGTTCAGCATACCTGGGCTTGAAATAGGCTTCTTTATAGGTTGGGACTCTGATGAGCTGGTCTTGAGATTAGCTTTTCTCATCCCCACACCATGAAGGGAAGCCATTTTCATCCGGACTCCACTGCTCATCAAAGCTCCACCCAAGAAAATTGCATATTATGTATGTAAATAAAACTATTTTTGTGTGTTGATGTTGTATCCTACAACTTTCATTTATTAATTTTATTTTTTTTTGTATTTAGCTCATATTTTTGGTGTGTAATTTTCTGGAATGTAAACATATACATATGCCTGTATATATGTAAATATATAAAACATGCCAACTCCAAACAAATAATTATGTTTGTCCCATTCCATTATGGAATTCCATAATTCCAAACAAATATGGAATTAATTTTATTTTCTAAGAATTATGGTTGGATTAAAATACTATTTTGAGAAGTAGAAAAAGAACAGTTCTTGCATTGCTATTAATATTGAGTAAAATTTATCAAGCGCTTTCATTAATGAAAGTAAATAAGCTATATTTTATTGTGTATTACATTTTTATATGAGGTCATTTTTAATCATAGATTTTAAGTGTTTTATAATGTGAAAAGGTATTGAATCTTATATGCTTTTTATTCTTCTATTGGATGATCATGTTTTTTTGTTACTTTGCTTTCTTCCATTAATGTGGTATAATAGTGATTGATGTTTATAAGCTGAATAATTATTTCATTCCAGGAATAAATCCCAATTGATCATGGCATAAATTTGTAAAATATTTATAAGAAAAAAAATTTAAAGACCAGAGATATAGCACAATGATAAGGCACTTACATTGCATGTGGCTGGCCCATAACCACATACGGTTCCAATATATTGGCCTGAACTGAGTCCTGAGTACAGACTCGGGAGCCAAGAGTAAACCCTGAGCACTATCAAGTGTGGCCCAAAAAGGAAAAAAACAAGCAAAATAATAAATTATGAACATTTCAAATATTTATGGAGTTAAAGGTCTATATATTTATAAAATAATCTTTAACTTTGACAACCATATTTTCCTAAATATATTCAGAAATGCATTTTTTAAATTATTGGTTTACAATACTATAGAGTATAAGTGGTTTAGTTTCACATTTATATGTGTGTACATAATCTCACCATACTCATCATCAAATTTCTCTGCCATCACACCCACCCATTACAGAAAAACTTCGCTTATTTATACCAACAAGCTCTCCCATTTTTTTCAGGCAACAATCATAGTTTTCATTGAGTTTAAAAGTTAATTTTGTTGTTTGTCGGGAAACGCCGCCGGGGTCCCCGACAGTGTCAGGACAGAGGTTGTCTTCTACCTCTGAGGACGCCGGGAGAACAGATGAAAACTCATCGAGTCTGGTGCAGTTCCAAAATGGCTTTTAATAGTACAAAAGCTCTTCCACAGCACTCCAATATAATGAACAAACTTTAGCTCTGGTCCGAACTTAGACCATACAAAAGAGCCAAAATCTCCCACCAAAGAGAGAGGGATCTCACCCGAGCTGAGTCCTACCCAGATGATAGAGCAAACGGCCAAAGAGCAAAAAGCCGAAAGCTAAAAGCCAAAAGCCAAAAGCCACAGGAGCCAAAAGCTGAAGACTGAGGAACCAAAGGCAAAAGGTAAAAGTGAAGGGGCCTCAAGTCAGCCCCTTATATACACCAAAGTAATCCAATCAGGAGGGGCATGTCAACAAAGAACTCTAAACAGAGTGTAGTGCCACACCCTATTTCAGGTATAAACAAAGGTTATACCAAGGTCTAATCCTTTCTACCAAGATTATCTCTTATGTAAAACACTGGAGAGAGAGAGGGCTGATATAAAGTAATACATCTTAACTTCATGAGCTTCATGTAATCTAGGTCCTTCTTATTATTATCTGCACCAGGGTGATTCTGAGTATTTTGTTCTTGTGTACTGAAAGGGTCACTCTCGCCTGCTTAGAGCAAACTAGTATGATCCTTCCTATAGTCTTCCTATAGTCTCAGCATAGCCAGGGTGGTAGTCTCCTGGTAAATTCTAACTGTCCCACGCTGGGTGCAGTGGGGATAAAGAGGAGCTGTGCCCAATCTAGAAAACATGGAAGTCTTAGTAGATGTATAAGACAGAAGTTATTCAATCAAGGTGACATATATATATATATATATATATATATATATATAACAAGTGCCACACCCCTAGCAGTGTTTACATAGAAGAGAAGTCTCATTAGAATGAACCTTGACTTAAGTAGATTAAGCTGGGAGTGGGCAAAACAACAAAACTCCCAAAATAGCTAAACCTGTCCTCCAACAGTTGTTTTCAAGCTTGTGTGCAAGGATAATCATATTACATACAGGAGGGAAACCATATAGTATTTATCTTTAATTTCCTTCCTGTTTCACCCAGAATAATCACCTCAAGTTCCATCTACTTTATCCAAAATGGCTCAGTTTCATAGTTTCAATGTTAGCGTAGTTTTCTTTTTTTTTTTCTTTCTTTCTTTTCTTTTCTTTTCTTTCTTTCTTTTTTTTTTTTTTTTTTTTTTTTTTTGCTTTTTGGGTCACACCCAGCAATGCTCAGGGGTTTCTCCTGGCTCTGCACTCAGGAGTTGCTCCTGGCGTGCTCGGGGGACCATATGGAATGCAGGGAACCGAACCCGGGCTGGCATAGACAGGCCAGGTGCAAGGCAAATGCCCTACCGCTGGGCTATCGCTCCAGCCCCAGAGTAGTTTTCATTGAATATATATAAATATTTATGCACTTAAATATGTACATATACACATATAATATTTATATATCTATATATGCCACAGACTCTATCCAATAATTTCCATACAGATTGAACCACATTTTGGATCCTGTGAATGATGCTTCAGAGAACAATGGGGCTCAATAACTTTTGCCTTCATGGTTTTTACATCCTTTGGAAATAGTTCTAGAAATGGGACTGCTGGATCATATGCCATGTCTATGTTTTATTTTATTTGTTTAAGAATAAAGTCCCTCTAGGCTATGTGATTATTCTGAAGTGCCGCTCTTACCAGAAATACAGTAAACTACTTTATCTTTACCATTAGCTATTTCAGAATATTTGATGCTTAAGTAAGTTAAAACCTTTTAGTATTTATGTTCTATTCTTAGTATTATACTTATGAGCTTAATTTCTACACTGTAGAGTTTAAATCATTGTTGTGGTTGTAATTTTTAACTATCATATCTTTAGCCTTTTCTGCTATAGCTGACCCTTGGATCCTTTTGGCATAACCCTATTATTTTCCAGAAGCGGTTGTTTTTCTGCAATTTACACTGTGTGACACATTCATCTTATATAATTTCTCTCCCCAATACAGAAACAATCATTTGCCCAAGGAAATTTCCAGGACTCTTTAATTAGATGAATTATGTCAGAGACAACAATCTTGGCATTGATACAATTATTACATCATTGAAAACACTGGCATTTTCTAACTTAACTAAAGTTTCATTTTAAAGTAAATTACACAATAACATGAGAAATGATTATTTTGTGATTATCAGGTTATTCTTAAAGCATATGCTTAAACTGAAGATTAATGCACATTTTGACCCCCCCACAAAAACTGCATTTCTAACAAGTTTACTAACAATATTTTCATTTTAGAGTCATAGATTAATGCATTTAAACCATGCATTTAAATATATAGATTTAAACCATGCATTTAAATATATATACACACATGGATATATATATATCTTGCCACATATCTGTATATGTGTATGTGTATAAGACATATGATGACACATGCAAATTATGTGCTTGTATTCCTAATATTTATACTCAGTTCATTGAGTATTGATGATTAATTTGTTTTGATAAGTATTTTGTATTGACATATTCTAATGGCTAAGCAAGAAGCTACTTCCCCTAACTTTAATGACAAGTCCTATTATAAGAGAAAATTAAGGATACATTGGTAACAAACCTGCAGTATTCTACAAAATATTATCTATAAGACTGCTCTATTAAAATTATACCAGTATCCATTTTTAAACAATTTCTCCATTTATAAACTAAGAGGAACATGAGTTTGATTTCAGTTGGCAAAAATTTAAAATGAACTTATCTGAAGCAATTTGTGAGACTGTTTACAATATTCCCACATCTCACTTCCTCCCCCTGACTATTACTGCTCAAACAAGCCAGCTCATGGCCGTGGGACCACTAGGTGGCAACATTGGTGCACTGTCTCCATTTTTACACAGTAATTACTTCTACTTAGACTCTGTAGCTGTGGACAGTGAGTACCTGTCACGTCTGTCATCCAGTTCACCCCTAATTGGAAAAAATGATGGATCGATGGAAAGGCAGGAGCAGAAAGAGGGACTGAATGATAGAGCAAGCAAACAAAAACAGCAGTGCCCAGATTAAAATATATGTTAAGCTTTGCAAACACGGCGAGAGGCCAGACAGCCTGAAAGATGCTTCTGTTCAGTTTACGGATTTATGACTTGCTCTCTCCAATATTCATGAACACAGAGAGTAATTGCCTAAGGCATGATACAGTGGCAAAGCGTAAAACTGACAATAATTGGCTAACACAATGAACAACATAATTATAGACTTTGGGACATTTTATCCTCGAAATTCACGTTGCATTTACTACTCTTAAATGCATCTGTGCATAAATAAGTGCATTTATGTGAGACAAAAGGTCATCTGCCGACAAGATTTTTAAATTTTGTTATGCCTTAACTAATGCTTTTCCTTCCCCCTTTCATTTTGTTTACAGCATGCAAATTGCAGTCTTACTTAATTCAACAGATCCCTGACTAATTGGTTGTCAGTTTCTGTTGTGAGTGCTATATTGAATAAGATACAATTATAAATCTTTAGGACTTGTGCTTTCTTGAAAGGAAAGTGAACACATACAAAAACCATATTTTACATTAGCCAAGATCATTGGTTTTTAAAGACTGATTTCAGATGATAAAAATACCTGATGCCAATTTATTTATCTCCATATATTTCTCACAGAGCAAGAAGATTAATATTCTATAATTCTATTTATGTACAGATATGTAGACATTACATATAAATTTAAAAAGAGAGAAAATATATTAAAAGAGAAGATGGAAACTTTACAGGTAATATTTCTTCTAGATAAACTTTTTTTTTTTGCCCTCTACTCCCCAACCATTTTCTTTTTAAATAAGTTCTTGGTGTTTTACACAAACTCTATTAATGTAACCTGCGTTTTGGCAGTCTCCCCTTGGTCCATTACAAATTTTCATTGAGGGAACCCCTGGTTGCCAATTCTAAGGATCAGTTATTTCCTTGCTGCTAGAAACCTGATCTTGATCAAATACTCTTTGGTGTCTAGTTCATCACAACCCTGGCCTTCCTCCTTCCTCCAATCTTTGGGATTATAATGACAAATGTATCTTGTAATTATCAGTATTCGTCTGCTAGGAGTCTAATGATTTTTGTCTCTCTGTTTCTCTGTCTCTCTCTGTCTTTCTCTACTCTCTCTCTCTCTCACACACACACACATATACACACAAACACAAATTAATATTTTCCAGCCGGAGCAATGCTCCAATGGGTAGATGGCCTTGCATTCAGCTGAGCCAGGTTCCATCATAGGAGCTCCATTATAATCCCCTGAGCACTGCCAGAAATGATCCCTGAGCGCATAATCAGGGTGAAGGCACACCCAGCCTCACACAACCCTCACCACACCCCACAAAAAGGAAAAAAAAAATTGTCAATAGCATTTCTGATGACAATTTTAGTTTTTCTATTTAGTGCTCTTGAACCTGATGGTCATCCTCCTGTTTGGTCAGGGACTACTGGAAGTGGACCTTATATGGGGATGGGTAATCAATCTCTCTGTGCCTGGGGATTGGCCCCACGGGTGCTCAAGCAGTGACTGGGATATAACTCATCCTCCAACACCTGAAGCATGCTCTTAGCCCAGTGACCTTGCAAAACATACTTATCTGTTTTCTTTCACATTTTTATACTGAGAATGAAAAACATTCTCAATGTCTTTTGGAATAATATATTTTTAACTTTTCTACATTTTTACAAATATATTTTTCTAGCTGTTATTTGAGTTGACAAATGTTCTGTTATGTTTGTGCCAAAATGTAGAAGAATCTTACCTAAACATTTTTTTAATTTTTTAATTTTTATTTTTACAATTACAAAGATATACAATTAAAAAGTTCATATTTGAGTTTTGGTCATACAGTGTTCCAGCACCCATCCCCTCCACCAGTGACCATCTCCTACCACCAACTACCTGGTTCCCTCCCCCCCCCCAGCCCTCTTCCATGGCAGGTTCTTTATTTCTTTCCGTTTCTTTCTCTTCCCCTTTTCCTTCCCTTCTAGACTATGGATTACAGAACATACATTAAAAGGGCTGTCATGTGTATCTTTTGCCTCTATTTAATGCTCAGTTCTAGGTTGGCATTAGTACCCTCGACAATTGTTAGCACACTGTTCCATTTTTCTGTCTTACCCTAGCCTCTGACTCCCACACGTTTGTGATAATTTCCACCTTTGACAAGACCTCCTGATATATGTTTCACTTGACCTTGGATATCGGTATCATAATATGTACATATATATTTATGTCATGCAAATAAATGCAGTCATTCTGTATCTGTCTCTCTCCTTCTGGTTAATTTCACTCAACATAATCTTCTCCATGTCCATCCATTTATAGGCAAATTTTATAACTTCATTTTTCCTAACAGCTGCATAGTATTCCATTGTGTAGATGTACCAAAGCTTCTTTATCCAGTCATCGATTTTTTGGGCACTCTGGTTGCTTCCAGATTCTGGCTATTGTGAATAATGCTGCTATGAACATAAAAGTAGGGATGGTGTTTCCGCTGCATATTTTTGGCTTCCCAGAGTAGATTCCCAGGAGTGGTATGGCTGGGTCAAATGGGAGTTCAATTTCTAATCTTTGGAGGAATGTCCATATTGTTTTCCAGAAAGACTGTACCAGCCGGCATTCCCACCAACAATGGATGAGTGTCCCCTTTTTCTCACATCCACGCCAGCACTTGTTGTTCTTGCTCTTTTGAATATGTGCCAGTCTCTGTGGTGTAAAGTGGTATCTCATTGTTGTTTTGATTTGCATCTCTCTGATGATTAGTGATGAG